>MU106338.1:0-133299 GCA_012274485.2 Sinapis alba | reverse complement strand
TTGCTGACAACCAAGTAATGAAAGCATGCTTAGGGATTCTCCCTTTGAACCAAGTCAGGGAGACACTCTTCCAGAAACGGAATCACAGGATTCCTACTTCTGGAGCTATTAATCCACCAACCATTTGCAGAAATAGCATCAGCCACTACTGCATCGATCGTTAAATCTGTGAGAGAGGGGCCGTTAGCACCTGTTATAATGATCAAAGGACCCATCGAAGTCCAACGATCTTTCTAGAAACTTGCTAGCACCAGTTATATTCTTTAGGACATCTTCAACCCCGCTTCAATCTTTTACTCTAAAATGGAATAAAATGGAATATAAAACATGAAATGTTCCAACCCAACTTTATATCTCACTTGATAATGAAATTTATTCTATTTATGGATTAATCTATTTTTGTTTGTTCATTACTTCATTATGAAGTGAAAAATGAAGAAGTGTTAGAGTATTTTTACTTCATATTCCTTTTTACTCTATTTTGAAGAAAAAATAGAATTTTACATTAGAGATGCTCTTATCCATGATATTCTTTAATCAATGTTTACAATAAAACTAAACAAATTTATTTAAAAGGTAACATACAAAACTTTAAATATTATATATTCATGTATATTATTATTTTATTTCACATATAAAATATAAACTATAAATGCTTTACTAAAACATATAAAGTTATTATTCATATATGTTAAATAATTTGATGATTAATATTATTCACACATATATATATATATTTGAATTATAAAAAAAATACAATAATTAAATTTTAATTTAATATTTTCCACAAAAATAAATATAGAAGAAAATTTATTTGAGTATAAAAAACTTAGAGACATATACATATACATATATATATATATATATATATATATATATATATATCATTAAACATAAAATAATTTTATTTAACATAAAATATTTTATTTTGAAAAAATAGATTTATTAATATACATAAACATACTAACTAGTGTTTTAATCTATAAATACATCAAAAATGGTTAATGTAATTAAAATTTACTAACTAACAAATGTATTATTATAAAATATCATTTTAATTGGCTTAGTATCTAACCATAATATGAATAACTAACAAGTTACAGACATTATAAACCGTCGATCTATTATTAATGTTATATACTACAAATCAAAAATAAATTCTAATTTGATATTAACACTAAAACAAGACTTGCTAAACATAAATATATCTATCTATACTATTAAAATAGGATCACTATTAATCTATTCTGTAAAAGTCATAGTTGGGCATTAGTATAGAATGTATTTAAGAACGCGACCACCCTCAGCTCTAGAACCATAACACGGCCCATCATGGAGTTGGTCACGTTTCTGGTTAGCCATCACTTTTGTTAATCGCCTAAGGTCCTGTTGAATCTGCTTCAACGTGTTGTCATTATCTTTCTTCGGAGGCATAGTATCGTCGGAATCAGAACTGCTTTGTTACCACTTTGTTACGATTTTGTACTTTGTTCTTGTAGACAATGAATTCAGAAAAAGAGACATGTTGTATTGATTGATAAAACCGTTACACCTAAGAAAATAAACATGATTCTCTCTCTCTCTCTCTCTCTCTCACATGAACATGATTAACCAACTAATTGATACCCCTCTATTCTCCCGATCGTGATCTTTATATACAAAGCCTTCGCGGCTTCACACGTCACACCTTTCCTGCATGATCCCAACATTTTATATGCGTCTAAGTCAGGTCCCTTATGTTTTTAACTCTTCTAAAAGCTTTATTCCCTCAGAGTACCAACTTTCATTGGACCACATGCCGATTTCTTACTCGGTCTTTAAGCTTCCTGGCCCTTCCTTCTATACTGGTACAATATTGGTGGATGACACTCTTCATACGTAACACCTTGGTTGTGTGCTGTACCCAAGATGTAACCCCACCCCCTGCGGTGATCCTAAATTTTAATATGATTCTCAATCCATTAGCCTTGAATTCTAAGGTTTAAGTAGCAGAAGTGAATCATCATTGATATATATGGTCTGGACAGTACAAGATTGTTGCTAAAGAGCGCATAATCAATCAAGCAACGATTTATTTTTTAAGAACTTAACATATGTACTTTCACACGCAAACTTAGAATCTTTTATTGGAAACAACACAAATAAAGAGAGTAGTACATAAAGACTGAAAATGATTCATCTACTCTTGATTAACTCTGAGCAGAAAGGAAGCTATGAAATGGATCCCCGAGCGAAGCTACATTTCCCGGACGTGAGAATACGACCTGTAATGTTGATAATACGCATGATCAAGTAAGTAGTACTCATATAAAGTCTTTATCGAGTGACACTGAGGAAAGAAACATGGTTCATGTTCATATGTGTTACCTGGTAGTTTCCAAGTGTAAGTGTCTTGAAACCAGCTGCACAATAGTCAAAATAATATTCCCATGTCCTTATGAACTTATCATCAAATCCAAGATCAATGATTTGTCTGCAAAGATAATAGTTGTACATATATATGAGCAAATCATTTATGATTCCATTACAGTAATCCGATCGAGGATTTGCTTTAGCTTACTTTTGTCTTTCCAAGAAAGTCTTCCTCCAGCATCTCAATGTCTGGTAGTAATGAATCCCAATGTTCTCCACGTTTTCAACGCTGTAGTTTCTCAATCGTTAGATAGGTCAAAGGAAGAAAAAGAACAGAAATTTCACTTGAAGTTTAACATCTGATAACAGAAAAAAAACTTTACCATAACCTAGAGGAAGATGCCATGGCTGAAGTAACTCTGGCTAAAGAAGGAAGGCATCCACCTGGGAATATGTATTCTTTAATGAAATCTGAACTTAGTCTGTACTCATCGTAACGCTCCTCCGGTATTGATATGAACTTTTATGGTCAATACATTATAAAAACGATCAATGGTTATGTGATAACATGAGACTCGAAAAAAACAAACTGTTACCTGCAATACAAAAATGCCGTCTTCTGCAAGTGCAGCTTCACAATGAGTGAAAAATGTCTCCATGAACTCGTGGCCAACAGCTTCAAGCATCTCGCTGAAGTATCCAACAATGTTATGTCATAAAGAGAGATTAAAAAAAAGAGTTATATATAGCAGAGAAGAGAATTAAAGCATATTAATTACCAAGATATAATCCTGTCATATTTCTGAGCATCAGATAGTTGGCGATAATCGCAGAGCTCAAACTTAATGTGATCCTGGAGATTAAGAAGTTATATTGTTAGTCATAGACATGGAAGTCAGAAACAAGATCCATATATAGATGGATTCAGCAAACCTCAAGTCCAGCTTCTGTCACTTTTGCTTCTGCATATTTAAGTTGTTCAATAGAGAGAGTAATGCCAGTGTATTTGCATCCAGTTCTTCTCACAACTTCTATGGCCAAAGTTCCCCACCCGCATCCAATTTCCAAAACCTCATGGTTCTTCTCTATTCTTGCCTGAAAATGTTCCACTCTGTGGCCATTAAAGAAAAGAGAAGAAAATATCCTGGTTCTTGTTCTAAATCAAGAAATGATGTTCCATGGATGTTACCTTATCAATCAGCAGAGATGTTTTTCTCATTTGTGCAGTTCTCAGATCCTCATCATTCGACTATTACATGAAAATGGAAAAAAGATTGTAGTTAGAATCATGAGATAGAAACATAAAAGCAAACAAAATCATGTCACCTTGGATACAGCAGAGGAGTAAGTCATGGTATCATCCAAAAACAAAGCAAAAAGCTCATTACTCTGCAACATTACCCAACCATGAAGCAAATCACAAGCTCAGCGTGTGAATGTTTGTTTAAGACGAGTTAATGTGGGCATAAGTAAACTTACAAGGTCATAGTGACGAGAAATGTTCCTTCTAGCTTGAGTTAGTGTGTTCTGCCTAAAGACATGCTTTAGAAAATGCTTTGCAGATGCCAAACTGGCAGTCAGAAACATTGGTGTCCACCATCCCCTGTGAGACCAAACACAACTTTTTGTAAACTAGTGAAAGCCTACTTAATAGCTTAGTAAATTTAGATCTTTATTTACCTTCTCTTAGCATGATTTGAGTTGTTTGAGTTTAATTCTTTGTTCGCAATGAGAATCTGCAAGTTTATTGTGATCAAGAAGATAGATGTCATAAGTTTTTTTAACTTAATCTTTATGCTTCATTTAAGTTGTGTTTACCATACCATGAGCAGATCCAAAAGTCCTCTTTCTTTATCAACAAACGAAAAATCGCCATTAATATAAGCATCAGCAAGTCCTAAATCTGCCTGTGTCATAACCTGTTGGAAAAAAAAAAAATCAAGAATCAAGCTCTTGAGACAAAAATAAAATAAAATCACTGATTCAAAGAGCTCTTCTAGAATATATGTCCTGAGCACTAACCTTCCAGTAAAACTGAGGACTGTGAATCACTAGGACAGATTTTAAGTGACATCTTGAATCCTTTCCAGAGAAAGTGTACACGGATCCTCCTTCTTCAAGTATTCTATTAAGGCCCAACTAATTAGTAAATGTAACACTGGAGAGAAACTAATGACAGAAATAAAATATGAAGCTAAGCATTTCAGACAGAGGAGAGGACTCACGTTACACAACCAGTCGATATGAAATTTCTCAAGAATCTAGTAAAGAAAAACCGAGCCCCTTTCTCGATTAGAGACGGGACCATGTGTTTCGGGTTGCTCAGGGGAGTCACTATATGTTTCCCTAGCAAACCTTGTGCAGCCGCCATACCAGCCTGACATAATATTAGCAAACTTCTTAAGTTACCAAGAAAACTCATCAAGAGGAACATTGAAATGTACTACCTCCGTTCCCGAAAGTAGGATTTTCTAGATTTTATTCTTGTTCCACAAAAATAGATTTTTTATATTTTTAAGGTATTTTATATACTTTTGAGAAACATTAATTGTGAATATTTGAATTGATTAAATTTTATTGGTAGATAATTATTGGAAAGTGTATAGAAAAATAAATAACAAATTAAACTGTAAACATTTATTATATTCTTAATAAGCGTGAAAACTCTAGAAAATCCTACTTTCGGGAACGGAGGGAGTATTAATTATATAACTGATCAATGCCTTTACTCCGTCTTCATGGAAACCATATCCTGAAAATGGGTAAATGAATCGAATGAATATTGACAGAGATTTAACAGACGGTTAGTCATTTTATCATTTTAATGATAAATCTTGTGTACAGTGATCCCATGAACAAAAATGGCGACTTCTAGTACCATTTTGTGTATGTGTGTATTTCCATAAGAATTTTCTAAGAGAAGGTACACTACAAGAAAACTGTGTTTTAACGAGGAAGATTAACGAGGAAGATTAACGAGGAAAATATTTCCTCGTTAAATACCTTCGACTTTACGATGAAGTAACGAGGAAAAAAGCAATCCACGTTATTTCCTCGTGAACTAACATGGAAAGTATATCCTCGTAAAGATAACGTAATATGACGTCGCATTTACGAGGATAACGTCTTAGTTACGAGGAAAAGTAATTTCGTCGTAACGTAGACGTAAACGTAGCTTCGTTTTAACGTGGATTTTCTTGGACGAGGAATTAACGACGAACCTTTTGAAACACGTTTTTTTTTGTTTCACCTAAATATCTTTGCGTGCTTAATTCCTCGATAAATCTCACCTAACCAGATTCGAAAATTGTATAAATATGGAGGTTTGAACCTCATTTTTGACACACCAACAAGAAAAGAAAGAGTTTAAAAAAAAAATTATGTCCATGTCCGGGAATATTTATGAGTTCCGAAGGTGGATGTATATGCATAGAGATGGTAACGGGAGAGTGACGAAAGAATTCCTTACGGGGATGGAGACTTTTATGCATCAAGCAGATTGTACATCGCTCGCCCAAGAAAGCGGTAAGATATTCTGCCCTTGTAAAAAATGCAACAATTCAAAATTAGGAAATCGTGAAAATGTTTGGAAGCATTTAATAAATAGAGGTTTCACGCCAAATTACTATATCTGGTTTCATCATGGAGAAGGTTATAATTATGATCAGAATGAAGCTGCTAGTAGTAGTAATAGCAACTTTCAGGTAGAACCGGTAGATCATCATTTGGTTAATGAACATAACCATCAGGAAGAGCAGATGGTAGATTGTGATAGGGTTCATGATATGGTAGCTGATGCTTTCGTAGCTCATGATGAAGATGAGGAACCTAACTTAGATGCCAAAAAGTTTTATGATATGTTGAATGCGGCAAATCAGCCACTTTACAGTGGTTGTAGAGAAGGTCTCTCTAAATTATCGTTGGCTGCTAGAATGATGAATATAAAAACGGATCACAATCTACCTGAAAGTTGCATGAATGAATGGGTAGACTTGTTTAAAGAGTATTTGCCGGAAGGCAATGAGTCTGCTGATTCTTACTATGAGATTCAGAAGCTGGTCTATAGTCTTGGGTTGCCTTCGGAGATGATAGACATTTGCATCGACAACTGCATGATCTACTGGGGAGTTGATGAGAAGTTAGAAGAATGTCGATTCTGTAAGAAGCCAAGATTCAAGCCGCAAGGACGGGGACGTAATAGGATACCGTACAAAAGGATGTGGTACCTACCAATCACAGATAGATTGAAAAGATTGTATCAATCAGAGGAGACTGCTGGAAAGATGAGATGGCATGCCGAGCATACTCAGACGGATGGTGAGATGAGTCATCCATCAGATGCAAGAGCCTGGAAACATTTTAACAAAGTATATCCGGAATTCGCTAGCAATAGCCGGAATGTGTATCTCGGTTTATGCACAGATGGATTTAGTCCATTCGGAATGTCAGGGAGACAATATTCATTGTGGCCAGTATTTCTTACGCCATACAACCTGCCACCGGAGATGTGCAATTTACGGGAGTTGATATTCTTGACCATATTAATACCTGGTCCAAACCATCCAAAAAGGTCTCTGGATGTTTTCTTGCAACCACTTATAAAAGAGTTGAAGGATTTGTGGTTTATGGGAGTGAGGACGTATGACTGCTCAACGAAGACGAATTTTACGATGCGAGCGATGCTTATGTGGACCATAAGTGACTTTCCTGCCTATGGGATGTTGTCTGGATGGACAACACATGGTAGATTAGCTTGTCCATATTGTAATGGTTCGACAGATGCGTTTCAACTAAAAAATGGTAGGAAGACAAGTTGGTTTGATTGTCACCGTCGATTTCTTCCCGCTGGCCACCCGTACAGAAGAAACAAGAAATTGTTTAAGCAGAAAAAGGTTGTCAGAGACACACCTCCTCCATATCTAACTGGAGAACAAATTGAAGCGCAACTTGATTACTATGGAGCATTGAAAACAGCTCCGCGTGGTGGTAACTGGCATGTTCCCGGTAATATGCCTGATTCTTATGGTGTTCATCACAACTGGCACAAGAAGAGTATATTTTGGGAGTTGCCTTATTGGAAGGATCTTCTTCTGCGCCACAACCTTGATGTGATGCATATAGAGAAGAATTTATTTGAGAACATCATGAATACAATATTGAATGTCCCAGGGAAGACAAAAGACAACATCAAATCGAGGTTGGACTTGCCAGACATTTGCGCAAGAAGTGAGTTACATATAAAAAGCAATGGACAAGTTCCGGTTCCCATATTTCGATTGTCTTCAGAAAAAAAATCGGTATTGTTCGACTGGGTTGCATCAGAAGTGAAGTTTCCCGATGGGTATGTTTCAAATCTCTCAAGATGTGTTGAAAAAGGTCAAAAGTTCTCTGGGATGAAGAGTCATGATTGTCATGTCTTTATGCAACGACTACTTCCATTTGCATTTGCGGAGCTACTGCCTACAAATTTACATGAAGCACTTGCAGGTATATTATGTATATATATATATTTTAACAGAGATTTTAAAATGGTGTAGTTTGCTATTATATATGACTAATAATGTACATGTGTTTCATTGTATTGGGAATATATACAAGGCATTGGAGCATTTTTCAGGGATCTGAGCACACGCACTCTTAAAGAAGAAGTCGTCGAACAGCTACAGGAGAACATTCCCATCTTATTGTGCAACTTGGAGAAGATATTTCCACCTGGATTTTTTGACGTCATGGAACACCTAGCTGTCCACCTCCCATATGAGGCATTACTTCGTGGACCTGTANAATGTTAAGTTTTATATAAAGATTTAAAAAGTTTTTTCTAAAGTATTTTTGATTTAGAAAAGATGATGGTTTGAGAATATATGAAGTAGAAGATATGAAAGATGAGATTATAAGTTTGGGGTTTGAGATTTTAGGGTTTAGGACAATAGCCTCGGTATTTCGTCGTAAAAAAAAACACGGGCCTCGCTATTTCCTCGTCTTAAAAAAGACGGGCCTCGCAATTTCCTCGTGGGCCTACGTGGCCTTTACGAGGAAAAGACACGGGCCTCGCCATTTCCTCGTTAATTAACGAGGAAATGGCGAGGAACCCTAATCTTATATATACGCGAACCCGCGAGGTCTCTCCATTTCTCTCCATTTCCTCTCCTCTACCTCTCTAAAATGGCAAGCCTCTCTCTTTCCTCTCTAGTATAGGATAGATTAGGTGGTTAGTTTAGGGAATGTAGATTAGGTGGTTAGTTTAGAGAATTTAGATAGGTTTATCGAATATTTTAATAAATTTTTGTTTAAATGTTGATTTAATTTTTTTTTTTTCAGAGTATTCGCAAGCATCAGCGCACTCCTCATTACGCACAGATGTTCGGTCCGCCGGGTAGCCAGTTAGACCCGCCATCTGTTTCCGGTCCCGGTTCTTCCAGCAGTCAGCAGGAGACTGTTCCGAGACTCAGTATTCACACAGAGTCTCGCCTCCTCCGATGGCTCCTCCTCAGATGGCTCCTCCTCCTCCGATGCCGGCTCCTCATGTGCCGCCTGCTCAGATGTCCGCAAATCCAGTTCATGCTGATTTGCAGGTGCCGCCGAGTGCCCCTTATTCTCAGTACACTGTCGAGGACATTCTCGCTATGCCAGGCAGATAAGGCTTACCGATCATAGACCCAGACCGACCAGAAGGAACTATGTGGTAAATTAAATTACTTTATATTTCTAAAAAGGTTCTTTTCTTTTTATTAATAATTTTAAGTTACAATATTTGCTCGACGAAATGTTTTTTTCAGGTTTGGGGTTGACGGACGACTTGCAACGGACGTAACCGACACCATGAAAGGTTACTTCGTGTTGCCACATCCTAACTGGAAGTTAACTCCGATCCACGTCAGAAGGACGTGGTTCAAAATTTACGTTGTAAGTTATTAATTATTATTATTTTTTTATTTTTAAATTTTTTAAATTTTAAATTCTCATAAATTATTTACTAATTTAATTTTTTGGTGGCAGCAAAAATATAATTGGTCTTTGGGGTCACGGAGAAGGTGCGGCAAGCGTTTTACGAGAAGGTGAAACCACGGTTGCTGGACACAGTCTCCAACTAGAAGGGTGACTGGCTCGCGAAGGGTTATGTGAAAGGCAAACCCGCTGAGCTCACCACGGATGTCTAGGATGGCCTCATCGCCTATTGGAAGGATCCGAACTCCATCAGAGTCGCCCAGTCTTGCTCTAACTCCCGTAACTAAGTTGATGAGAACGGCCGTAGGGCTATGCTACACTCTACGGGCCAAAAACCCCACGCTGCTATCCGTTTGGAAATGGTACGTGATTAAATTTTTTAATTTGTTATTTTTAATATATATATATATATATATATATATATAATAAAAAATTTAACTAATTTTATTCAATGTTTGTAGGCCAAAGAGTTGGGACGCATGCCCACTCTTCTCGAACTTTACGACCGCACCCACAGGAATAAGGCGGGCCAGTTCCTAGATGATAAGTCCGAGCAAATCTACAACGAGGTGGCAGCTCGGGTTGCGGAGCGTGAGACCCAGCTGACCCAGGAGTCGCCCGACGGATTGCCTGTCAGTTTATCCGTTCCTGAAGTCGATCAGATTTACGAGGAGGTAACTTTTTCAAAATTAAAATTAAAATTATTACTTTATATTAAAAATTTTAATATATACATATATATTTTTTTGTTTTTTTAAGGTTGCCCCGAGGAAAAAGGGGCGTACGATGGGGATTGGTTCTGTCAACGATGTTCCGAGAGCGACATCGTCTTATGGTCAGAGACGGGAGGACGAAGTCTCTCAGCTACGTACCGAGTTGGACTCGACAAAAACGGAGCTGGCCTCGACAAGAAATGAGCTGGCCTCGACAAGAACGGAGTTGACCTCGACGAAAACTTCGTTCACAGCTCGTATGGGTGGAGTGGAGGGCTTTTTGGACGTGATAGCCGCCACAAATCCGGAATGGGAAGCATTGTTGAGGACCATGCGAGAACAAAACCCTGTTCCAGGCGAGCCACCCGCCCCCGTCCCACATAACGAGGAAGATGTCTCGAGGAGGAGCGATGAATTCTATCAGGCGATGCACGACCCTGCTTAGTTTTTTTTCTTCTATTGTTCTTTTTTTTTTATGAATGTAAAACTTTATGACATATTTATTTATAAATATTTATAAAATAAATAATTTTAGTTTTTTAAAATTTTTAATTTATAATTTTAAAATAAATTTATTTTTACTAATTATTATTTGAATATATTTTTAAAATAAGAAAAATAAAGAACCACGTAAATTCGAAGCTATTTTACGAGCCTCTTACGTGGAAAATGGACGTGGATTTAACGAGGAAGAGTGGACGTGGAATCCACGAGGAAATATTTTCGAGGTGTTAACGAGGTTCTTCAGTCGAAAACTTTTCTTCGTATTTACATGGATATTACGAGGAATAGTTTCCATGGTATATGCGTGGTATTTACGAGAAATACTCTACGTGGTGTTTACGAGGAAAGGCAGCGACGTCTTTACGTGGATACGTCACGTGGTATTTACGAGGAAATTTTCGCGTGGTCTTTACGAGGAAATATATGACTAGCTAATTAACGAGGAACTGGCGAGGAAATATATTTAACGACAAACGAATTACGACGAAACTGGTATCCTCGTTAATTCCTCGTAACTCCCCTTTTACGAGGAAGTCACGAGGAAATTTGCCCTCGTAAAATAATTGTTTTCTTGTAGTGGTAGAATGAGTAAATTTTTCTTAAAAAAGAATTTGAGTAGCAATACAAAATTAACTCGTTACCTTGATATGCACCACAGAACCATATACCACGCTTCCCTTGAATCTTGTGAAGCTCTTGTGAAGCTTTCCAAGTGGAAACAGAGGGCAGAGGATGACCAGTGGTCCATTTGAACAGTGTGTCCTTTGGGGTATGCTTAGGATTGATGGTGAGAAAGAATGGATCACGTTCCTCTCCAAGATTCTGCAACAGGAAACACGCTTCCAATATCATTTTATGTTATGTTGAAAGTTATATAAATGTATCAAATTACCTGAATTATATTGAGCCAATATGTGAGGCTGGCTTTATTTTCAGAACCACCTAGGAAATTCCAAGCGCTCCAAGCAGTAGTGTTCCGTGGCATCAGATCAGTGTCGCGGTGGAGATATAGATCGCTACATATGGATGAAACTGAAACATGTTAATGAATCTCTAGAATATAGCTTAAAATGAGTATTAAAAAGATCTGAGGTTACCTGTAAGCGTACTGGAAAGCACCAAGAACCCTTGTTTCATCATATGTAACTTGCTCTCCAAGTAATGTCATAGCATCTGGTGCGTGCACAGCTAATATGCATTTATCATATACTTCTTGAGATCCATCTTCAGTTGTTACTATGACACAACCATCAGATGTCGCAACAGATTGTACTTTGCAACTTGTTCTAATCTTACATCCTCGTTGCTCCAGTTCTGCCCTAACCTGATCCGCACGTAATATAAGTAACAAAACCAAGTATATAATACATACACACATTTATGGTAAGAAATAGAACCTTTGCCACATATGTCTGCGAACGTCCTGCAACGGTCAGCCACTGTGGCCTCCCAAAGATCTGAGAAAGAAATGATAAACGAGGTTAAAAAAAAACACTTATTTGGGGGTAAAGACTTAGGGGCTAACTGTTTTCCACTACCACCCACCCGCAAACACAGCTTTTGTGATTGGTAGCGGTTATTGGCATTTTGCAAAAATCACAAAAAACACTATAAGGTGATGATTGTTTTAATAGTTTTTGGATTTTGGTTTCTAGTTTTTGGCTTTTGGCTTTTAGATTTTAGATTTTAGATTTTGATTTTTCGTTTTTGATTTTGCAGTAGATTTTAGTTTTTTGAAAAACACGATTGGTTGTTTTAGATTTTAGTTTTAGTTTTTGGTTTTTCTTTAAAATTAATAAAATAAAAACATTAATACATTGTTTATTTTAAAATAATAAAAAATACTGTCATCAAAACACATATAAATTGTTTACTATCAATGTATAGTTAGTACACAATATTACAACATAAATAATTACTTTAAAATAAACTAAACTAAACAAAATTTAAATATATTTTTAGAAGTGTATACATTTATATTATTCAAATATTTAAAAAAATAAATAATAATAGCTACATTTTAAAATAAAAAATAATTTCTGTAATAAATATATAATACTTATAACTGACAAACTTAATTAACTTTTCTATAAGGTTTTCGGTACAAAATATTACTCCCTCCATTTCGATTTAATTGTCGTTGTAGAGAAAAAGTTTCGTTTCAAAATAATTATCGTTTTAAAATTTTCATGCAAAATTTATTCACAAGATTCTCCATTTTATTTTTCTATTGGTTGAAATATGGTTAGGTGTATAGGTAATTGTGTTTTTATTTTGGAAATATACAAAATTATATATTTTTTAATATGTGTGCATAAACCTAAAACGACAAGTAAAATAAAACGGAAGTAGTTATTACAACATAGACAAAACTCTAAAGTTAATTTGAATTGTATATAATATTATTTGTAAACCATCTTGTTCATGCATTTTTTTATAGTTGTAGATGTGATTTTTAATATATAAAATAATTAATATATTGCAAAAAGATGAAAACAATCGTAGTACTAAGTACTAGAAAATCCAGTAAAATGTGGATTCTGGTTTTTGTGCACAAAATGGTTAACAAGTTGAAAATCTGGTTTCCCTAAAAAATAGGGAATCTACTTTACTTAAATCTTGATTGGATGAAAACTAGATTTTGGAAAAACAAAATCTAAAAACTACTCTAGAATCTACAAACAATCAACCTCTAAATCACTTCAAACCACTTCAAGTATCTTAAAAATCAATAGCTGGTTCCCGTTAGCGTTTGTAGTTGCGAGCAGTTATGGTTAGACAAATAAATATAAAAATATTTTAAAAAAATATTTTTAAATTTTTATTTAAATTTTATAATATAAATAGTATATATATATATATATATTGTGTTTTATATTTTAATTTAAATCACAAATAGTACCAGAATTTATTTTATTAAAAATAAACTAATATTCAATATAATTTTTAAATATTTATATATATAAATATATAAACGAAACAAAATATTCTAATAAGAGTTTTAATATAAATCTTCAAAACAAATTTTATTAAAATTATAACTTTCATATAAATTAAAAAAATATATAAATCAACATAACATTATTATTAAATATATTATATTAATAATTATTATATTTTATCATAATAATATTTTTGATATTTTATAATATTATAATATGTTAATATTGATAAATTTATTATTAAAAACTGTAGTATTTCATAATCAACCAATCACAAATATTACGCAAACGCAATAATTTTTAAACGTTGTGTCAGTCATACAAAACACTCAACCGCAACCGATGCGTTTAAACTAGTCAGGCCCTTAGAGCATTTTAATTGGTAGATACCTACCAAAAGTATCTCATTATTTTATATTAATATTATTTGATGATATGATTAAATTTTAATTATAAAAATAATGATTTATCTTTACAATGATAGAATAAAGTTTGAAAATGGTTTCGAATAGCTCCAAGTTTTTGTTTTCAAACTAAGTGACCAAAATATATTTCATTATAAATAAAAATTAAATATTTTTAAAAAAATATTTAAATAAGAATATTTCACAAAACAATTTCCAATTTTTCAAAAAAATATTGAAATGTTTTTTCTTTAAAAAAAAATCTTAAATGTGTATGATATTTTACTGAATTTGAGTTACATGCATATTAATGAATATGTATAACATCTTAAAATTTAGAAATATATTGATAAATATCTATAGTGTTTTCATTTTTTCTATAATATCTTCATAAAATTTAGATTTTTTATAAATGTGTATTTAAAATAAATTCTTACAGATATATTTAAGAAGATCTTCATAAATATATAACTAAAAATATGTTACTGAATTTGAATTAATATTTATATTTAGCAAGATATATATGAATTTTTTTTTGAAAAATAGGATTTTGAAATTATATTTATTTATTTTCAACCCACCCCTCTCTTGACTTTCAGAATTGAGTTTATTTTATGTGGATTGATCAAACAAATTGATCAAACAAATTTTTGAGTAAAAACATAATTCAACCCGCACCAGGACGGATCGGGCATGGAGGGGTGGGTTGGCATATGGCGGGTTTGATCCGCTTCTGAGTATTACTCAACTTAATGGTGCCTTAGAAAACACTCTTTTATCCAAAAAGAAAATTAAGGACTTAGAGCATGTTTAATGGGAGTCTTTTAAGGAGGATCTTTTAGCAGAATTTAAGAAACCGTCTCTTAAATTCCGCTAAGAGACCCTCCCTAAAAGACTCTCATTAAACATGCTCTTAGAAACACTTCTAAAATTTTGTATGAACCTGAAGCAAATGGTGGTTGCGACAAAATGAAAGAACAGAGTAAGCCGAAAAGTTAAGGACGGTGTCTGCTGGACATGACCATATCAAACTACATACCGGTACCTGTCCAATAACATAACTTGAGCTTTAAATCAAAATTTAAATAAAATAGTTTAGGATTTTATCTGTTGTCCAAGAAACTCGCAAGAACATAATAACTCTCACCAAGTAAGCCTTTTGAAATAAGTCAGAGTAACCATGAGACTTGAGAAACTCTCCTAGGGTTTTGGTTCGGTCCAAGTCAAGGTTACGCTCCTGGTCTTCTAAATATTTTAGTACGTCTTCCTTAAACTTCTTTATTTCTGTGATCATTTTCCAAAAATACGGATTGAGAATGTTTCTCTTCTGAGCAAACAAGCTGGAAAGGCTGCGGCATCCCCATTCGCAACCTCGGCCACTGTCAAGGCTTACTGAGAAAGACATGTCTGAAACCTCCATGTCTACTCTTAGGCTCTTGAAGAATTCTATCATGTTCGGATACGTAACCTAATAACATATACAATTAGTTTATTACTCACGACCTATCAAAACGTATAGATCGAACCGGCTCTGGCAGAACCTATACACCACAATCAAGCTACAAGAAATCTTTAGTATTTAGAACATGTTTATTGAAGATCTCTTAGAGAAAATCTCTTAACGGGATTTAAGAGACGGTCTTTTAGCTTTTAACTAAAAAAGTTAAGAGACTTCACTTAGATAAACATGTTCTTGGCCCACACATATACATTATTTCATCATTGGGTTTATGCAATTCGTCTATGTACAATCATTTTATTTAGTTAAATGGTAATTTTGTTAAGTTTGACATCTCTATCCCCACTCCATATTTTACTCCAAAAATGGAGTGAGAAATGGAGTAGGAACAAAAAATAAAAATTTACTCAATTTTTGGAATAATCTTTTATTTTTTGTTCACACTCCATTTTTCACTCCATTTTTGGAGTAAAATATGAAGTGGGGATGGAGATGGTCTTAGCAAATAACAAAAATCTGCCAACAAAAATCTAGCCATGAAACTTATCTCGTGATCTGAAGGATTATATCGGTTAGAAACATATAGGTTCAAGTCAATGCTTAGTTTCCAGAAAAAGGTTTAATTATTCAAACATGTTAAATTACAAGTTAAAATATTAGCATCATAGATATGTCCTTATATATAGAGCTTAGGAGTAAAAACGTCCAAAATGCATTCGTCTCCATTTTGTTCGATACCTTCTATTTAATTAACTCAAACACTATATTAATCTTTTTCATTGCCAGGAAAATACTCTATAAATTTACTTAAAAGAAGAACTTTGAGTGGCTAAAATGATTTCGTTGTATAACAATTCCAGAGAGGGAGTAGGGCAGAGGTAGCAAATGAGAGGTAGCAAATGTACGTACAGTATTGAAGACTATGAATCCAATGTCGAAGTCAATGCCATCTAAACGCACCGTTTTAGCGTGACCTCCTAAGGACTCCTCCTTTTCAAACAACACCACTTCCTCGATTCCATATTCTTTTGCAAGAACGTAGGCACTTCCCAACCCACTTATCCCACCTCCGATCACCGCCACTCTCATTTTTATTCCTTTTCCTATTCTTCGACAAAACCGACTATAGAATCAATGAATCAATGAAGAATTAATCATGTAACAAAGAAACGAACCTTTGTGTTGTTTGTTCCACAAAGTGAATTTGATCTAAAGATGGGGATATGTTGAAGCAACATTACATCCACTCATAACTTGCTAACTTATATAGAAATAAGCCTAGAAACTAAAGCGTGTCCGAGGAAACATTTTATTTGTGTGACTTCTTCAAATTAAGACTTTCATTTGTTGTTTAATTCAAGAAGCAAGACCACATGATCCGGTTTAAGTTTGATCGCCGCCACAATTCATTGGTTTCTAAATCGAATTAAATGTGCTATATGGATATATTTAAGCAAGAGTAAATGACAAGTTGATTCATATTGTGTCTTAGCTGGTTATTTCTTAAATGAAAATAGTTTATAACCAATTCATAACAGCCACTGTTAATATATTTAACAGTCTACTTGTGTTATATATATCATGGATCGATGTTAGATGTGTCAGTTTGATACTATTGAAAGTTGAAAATAAATTTGATAGTATTTTGAAGCAGAAAAAATATGTAGTTCTTCGAAATATTCATTTGACCGTCAGTCTTTCTTAAAGCAACAACTTTTATTTTAAATAATGGAAGATCTTGACGTACGAGAATCAAATTGATATTTCATTGAATAACTTTTTGTTCAATAATATTATATATATTTATTTATTTATTTTCAAATTTTCTTTTGATTATCAAACAAGATGCTTTTCGTATAGTATTTTGATTTTATGATTGGATAAAAGAGACTAAGAGCAGCCGACGGCCGTATCGGTAAATGTTTCTCCCCACAGAGACGGTACCTCCTCTTTTCGTTGTTTTTTCAATTTTTCTTATTAGTTTAATGATGAATCTCTTAACAAGATACTCCCGTAAAAAGGAATTTAAGGATTTAAGCCACGTGACTGGTTTTAATCAGTAAGGCCGATTTTAATTGGATTCTCCAGTTCAATCGATTACGTGGGAAAAAAGTTTCTATGTGACTGACAGTTATAGTTTGTCATACTAAAAGAAGAAATCAGATGTTACCTGTAAATGTATTGGAAAGCATCAAGAACCCTAGCTAGCTTCATCACATGTAGCTTTTCCTCCAAGCAATCTCAGAGCATTCGGAATGTGCACAGCTAACATATACACATACGGAATTAAGTTTGGACGATGCAAGGACAGATTATACTTATATACTTCATAGGTTCTATAACTTTTGGCGGTTCCTTGTTTTTGTAACACGCCGACCGTCCACGGCTAATGTGCCATCCAGATCCGTTTTCTCAATATGTGGGCCTTGGTCGGTATGTTAATTTTCCAAGATCTGAAATCATTGTTTACTGATCCTGCAATCATCACCCAACCTTTCTCCGTGTTTTGGCCTCGCTCATATCGTATCGTGAATCACTTCTCAATAGATTATTCATCATTCCACTACTCCAGCTCAAGCACGCTTAACTATAGAGTTCTAAATGGATGTGTAAACGGATGTGTGACATGAAAGGTAAGTCGACTTTGGTGACATAGGTAACTAAATCAATTTTCTTAAACCTTTCCATATATCACAATTCGGGATGTTACAGTTTTAAAATAAAGAGGGCGACTATATGTTGATACGTAAAAAGTTTATAATACACTCTCGTTACAAGCACAACTATGTCATATTGTCATTGAGATACTTAAGAATCAATCCAAATCTAAAATGATCTAAGATAAAGAGAATACAAGTTTCATGATTAATCTAAGTCTAATAAGTAACTTAAACAAATGATATGAATGTAAAAAGCCTATACACATCTTTGAAGATATTGTTGTAAGAGCATCTTCAAACCAACTCTATTTTCCAATTTAAAATAGAGTTTAGAGTAAAAGTGTTTTAATGGTACTCTATTTCTCACTCTATAATAGAGTGAAAAATAGGTTTATTCCATATATAGAGTAAGTTATTCAACGATTTTAAAGAAAAAACTACTTCCGGCCAGATACACTTCTAGTGTTCAACATGATACAATGTATATTATTGGAATACGTCTAACGGAACTCATTTCTTGTGGTAACTCAAATTACATAAAGCTAGTATATTTGGAAATACTCAAAAGACTTGTAAACCAAATGTACGTGAGGCATGCATTCAATGCAACGTCATGTGTGTTCAGCTTAGTGATGTCCGATTCCGCCACCCCCTCCACCTCCACCACCTCCACCTCCGCCTCCAAAGCCTCCACCACCAAATCCACCACCTCCACCAAAACCCCCTCCTTTCCCAAATCCACCCCCGCCGCCAAATCCTCCGCCTTTACCTATTCCACCACCGATTCCTCCGCCTTTGCCAAATCCACCTCCACCGCCAAAGCCTCCTCCTCCTCCAATGCCTCCGCCTTTGCCTATGCCGCCCCCAATTCCACCTCCTTTTCCTATACCACCACCAATGCCTCCACCTTTGCCTATACCTCCCCCTTTCCCAAAGCCTCCACCAGCTCCACCTCCAACTCCTCCACCTTTGCCAATTCCGCCTCCTTTGCCAATGCCCCCACCAATTCCACCACCTTTTCCAATGCCGCCGCCTATACCTCCGCCTTTGCCAATGCCACCACCGATACCTCCCCCTTTGCCAATTCCACCGCCAACTCCTCCCCCTTTGCCGAAACCACCGCCAACTCCTCCCCCTTTGCCGAAACCACCGCCAACTCCTCCCCCTTTGCCGAAACCACCGCCAACTCCTCCGCCTTTACCACCGCCAATACCTCCGCCTTTACCACCGCCAATACCTCCGCCTTTACCAATACCACCTCCAGCTCCTCCGCCTTTGCCAATACCACCCCCAACTCCTCCGCCTTTGCCAATACCACCTCCAACTCCTCCGCCTTTGCCGATACCACCGCCAACTCCTCCGCCTTTTCCGATACCACCGCCAACTCCTCCGCCTTTTCCGATACCGCCGCCAACTCCTCCACCTTTGCCAATACCACCACCAATACCACCGCCTTTCCCAATACCACCACCAGCTCCGCTGCCAACTCCGCCACCCTTTCCGATCCCTCCGCCTTTTCCAAACCCACCACCGGCTCCAGCACCACCACCAACTCCTCCACCGTGTCCACCTCCACCTCCAAAACCACCGCCAACTCCACCACCCTTACCAAAGCCACCACCGACTCCAACACCTCCCCCATGTCCACCACCAAAACCTCCTCCGCCTCCGCCTCCACCAGCACCGCCGCCACCTCCAAAACCACCGCCTACTCCAAATCCACCGCCAGATCCTCCTCCAAATCCACCGCCAAAGCCACCACCCTTGCCGCCTCCAATTAACGTTTTCTCCTCCTCATCTTTGCTAGAACTCCCACCATTTCTTGCAGCAACATTCACAGCAAAAACATGAAAACATAACAAAGCTAATAGAGTAGCTCCATTAACTAGACGCCCCATGTCTACTGCTTTTTAGTATGTTTGTTCTACGCAGTGTTCACTGCTCGATGACCAAAACATTTCCACACTATGGTCGCTTATATAGCAACACTTAATCATCTACTCTAATCTTTGCATTAACTTACTCCAACCACTAACTACTACTCACTGCATTCAATTCCTAAATCCTTTTGCGATTTCCTCTCCACATGTTTTCTCGTAACAAACCATATATAATACTCTTATATTATCTCCTTCATTTATACAGTGGAAAATATTAAGAACACGAGTTTAATATTTTACTCAAATACCGTTTCACCCAAGTTACCATCGACTTTCTGACATTAACGGTTTCTCAATCTCGTGACAGTTGATTAATTCTACCTCTTTTGTGTCAAATAAACAATTCAAAAGTTACCACGTCATTTTATATCTGTTTATAGTCAAAATCTTTTCATTTTGTGTGTTTAAGTAGATATCCACATAATTATATTCAAGTGCCCCCACAAAACTGTAAGTGTTATAGCTTAGTTCAAATACTAATGCTTCGTTGGTGATGAATAAGTATTGCGGATGTAATATAGTTTACAATGCATGGGATGATAGTATCACTTATGAAAATTAAGTCCTGGCTAAGCTATTGTAGTTTAATAACGTTGACATGTGGTTTCCACACCAAACCATGTGCGAGTTAGATGATGAATTTATTGTGGTTTGCACAAAAAGGGCCGTCATTTATTTTCCAACCTATATCGTCCTAAACGCAAATATTTAATAAATACAGGTCAGTTATATGTACTCCTCTCCTCCTTCAATTAGAAAACGCTACATGTCATCCCAAAACATATTATTATTTTTTGTCTGGTTAATTATATTTATTACAAATTATGAAAAGTATTACACAGAACATATTGTTAGTGGCTCGTTTATGTCTGACAATCTCTTGGGTCTATTTAGTAACTACAGAGGATTTTAGGGTCCTATTGGCTTTCTCATTAAAAAGATTATTCTTTTATATATAACAAATGCTGAAATGGTAGTTTACTCGTCTCAATATTAGTTAGTCATCTATTCAAAACGTTAAATGGCATTTTAGTAGGACAAATGCAATTAAAAGGCGGTGCCAACAAAAGAAATACACCAAATCAAGCGCTTGGACTCGGGATAATTAATAAGATGCTGAAAATTAGGAACACTGCTCAAAGATGAATACTAGTAATTGAAAGGGATTGGTGTCTGTCTGCTCAATAAATCCGCATCCCGATTTGTTTGTCGACACTAACATAACGTGATTTAAAATATTACTCCCAAAAAGATGCATATTCTAAGAATTTTTTTTTTTTTAAATATTTTCAATGCAGTTTTTATCAATTAATAATAAAAAATTATAAATTTTTAAAATATTAATTACTTGAAATCTTTTTTGTTTTAGAAACATAAAAATATAAAATTAAAAAACCTATGGATTAATAATTAAGTTTTACTATGTATTATACTCCCTCCGTTTCAAATTATTTGTCGTTTTGGAGTAGAATTTTTGTTTCAAAATAACTGTCGTTTTCGGTTTTCAATGCAAAATTTATTGGTAATATTTTATACTCTATTTTTCTATTGGTTGATATATAGTTAGGTGTATTAGTAATAGTGTTTTTATTTTGAAAATATGTAAAATTAAATGTTTTCTTAATCTGTGTGCATAAACCTAGAACGACAACTAATATGAAACGGATTGAGTGTTAACAAGTGTGAAATTTTTTAAAAATATATATTATTTTGAAAAGGAGTGGATATTATCTTTTTAAACGTGATTTAAATTAGGATGAAGAATTACTAACGCCTTCCTTTTCATATCACTGAAACTAGGCAGAGTATAACTTTGAGGGCAAATAAACTGAGTATTTTTACTTTTCTAGGAATGCAAGCCTAACAATTTAGCAAATATGAAGAAAAAGTAAAAAAGAAAAAAAACCCACAAAAAATGGGGACGATCTCATTCTCCAACAACCAAACCCATTACCAAACACATAATACAGAAAGAAAGATTGTTCCAAGCAGGAATTCATTAGCCCAAATAATTAGCTTAGTTAAGTTTTTCTCCAAAAATTCCTAGTCTGAAACCCAAGAGTCTGTAATGGTTTGTGGTCTACATTAAAATCTCAAGCATTATGTAAAATTGCGAATATAACATGTTGGAGACATTAGTATTTTGCTTCCCGGAGATATTTGCAATATCACATTTAATATCTATATATTGTTTGAATAAAATTGTTCTCAAATTATTTATTAATTACACAAAATTAAAATTAAAATAGTCAACTGTTAAATATAAAAATAAACTAACGATTTGCATACAATTTTTAATGGTTGACTATTTTTATCCTAATTTTACACCGTCAGTGATAAATTCAAGAATAACTTTGCTCAAGTAATATTTGGATACTATATGTGTTGACTGTAAATATTTAGAGAATATTTTTTTATTATGATTTACATAAGTTTCTAAGTAAAAATATCAATCAATTTCTTAAAATCCAAGTTAAGAAAATTTATCAAGGTTGATGAAACCAGTTAGAGATATCTGCATAGGGTTTTATCAAGACATATAAATCATTATAAGACAAATATATATATATATATGTAGGTATTGCTAATACACAACATATATTATCACAACATAGATTGTCTAAAACAGAAATCCACAACAATCTATATAAGTGATCTTCCTTTAGTTTTTTTTTCTAATTTTGAGATAAACAATTATTTAAATAAGAAAAAACTTAAACACATTTATATTATATATAAGTATTGCAAAACATCTAGTATTACCAGCGTTATATATAACATATGTATATATTACGATTGTAAGATCACCGTTATATGATTTTTGATCTTTGTTTTAGATAACTTTATGTTGTACATAAGTTACATGATACATATATATTTATCTTGTAATATTTACATGTGAATGCAAAACTAAAATCATGTTAATAGACTTTTAAATCTATATTTTTAAGTAAACATTACAAAGACTTATTCAAAAAAAAATCTTAAAAAGGTATATTAGGTTCATCCAATTAGATAAAAAAATTTAATTCAAATTTTAAGAAACTGATTGATTTTTTAACTTGAAAACTTATATAGATCATAACAAAAATATAAATTTTAATCCCCTATCTATTTACAATCAATATATTTAATTTAAATATTTATTGCGCAAAATTATTTCAAACTAATTGTTGACTGCGTAAAATTGAGATAAAATGGTCAACCACTAAAAATTGGACAGAAGTTAGTTTTTTGTTTATACGGGCTGCCTTTATAACAGAAATTCTATTTTATGACATTTTGGATATTTTTGCCTTTTCTTCTAAAGAAAATGATAAAAAAAAAAGCACTGGCAAGATAATTAAAAACAAATAATTTACCTGCAGTTAACTACGAAGAAAATAAAATTTAGAATTCAATATTTTAGCAAATATAACAATGAACCAAAGCAAATGGGAGGGTGGAATAAGAAGGTAATGGGCTAATAGCGACCTCTAGAAACCAAGTGGGGAGCATTGAAATAAAAATATAGCAAGTAAAAATCAAAAAGGAAAAGGTATAATCACCACAGTCAAGAGAAGTGGAAAATTTAACCTTTTGTACCTCTTAAAATTTTATATCGCGCTTTAAATAAAACACAATTTATAGACACAAATCAATACATCCCTTTACATTCATAAATCGATCTCTGTTGGACCATATTTGAAGGGAGAGAAAAGTAGGTTTAAGAGCATCATCATTGGTTGTTTCTTATAGCAGAGTTTCTTTAACATATTTATACTGGTTTTAATGATATTTTGAGTAAGTAATTAAAAGTCAAAATAAAAGATCAAATATGTGGAATGAAGGAAGAACACATGGTTAGAGAGTACCTTTGAATTGTAAAATCGTCTCTCCATGAAAAGACGATTCTTGTGATTTTTCTCTTCTCTCACCTACTATTCATTTTTTTAATATTTTTACAACGAGAGATTTTAGCTAAGAAGCAACCAATGCGGGTGTTCTAAAAGAAAGTTTCAACAATAACTCCCACCATTGGATTTGTTAATACAAACATTTTTTAAATAAAAAAGGCTATATCATGGTTGGCTGAGCAATATAATGGTGATGTGTGCTACAAATTATACCTAAGCCCATGACTTAGAAAGGTGAGACCTTTGTTAGCCCTCTTCACAATTGGGTCCTGATAATAAAGTCAAACAGAACTATCGCACAAAATCAAAATACAGAAGACAATACTTTACAGCCATGGTCCGCATACCAAGCTTCTCCAACATAGCAGCCAAGTCTACATCGGCACCCAACGACCTCACAGTAGAGGAGTTAACAAATCTAGTTGGCTCAATCGTAACATCCTACCAAGCATTATAAAAGAGAGTGTCCTAATCATCCTAACCCTCTACAATCTCTCTCTGTAAAGTCACTCGTCTTTGGTAACTTCTTCTTTTAGGGTTCCCAACCAATTACGTCAAACCTTAAGCTTTAGGTCTTCTCTCTTAGGCCAAGGCCGTGCACAAGGGGCTGAAGGTTCTGTCTCAGTGGGTGGTTCAGCATCAGCACGAGGGCGAAGCCAGATGCTTCAGCTAAAAAGTGCGTGCTCTGTTGTTATGGTCAACCATCTCAATCAATGTCACAAGAAAACACGAGAAAATCAAAAAGTTAGTCAAAATCCGTAACAGTAAAGAGGGTGTCGACTGACACTCATAAGGTGACACTAATGAAGGTGTCGATCAACACTCATGAGTGTCGATAGACACCACTCGTGAATATTGATTTCCAAAATTGATCGACACCTCTTGCTTCAAACAAAAAATAATCATCACGAAAATCATTTTTCAGTACCAAAACTACATTCCAACACCTTAAATCGATCGTGCTAAATCAGCCTAACACCAAGTTCCTCCTTTTGTTCACCTCACCCTACAATTCCTAAATTAAGAGGTTTAGGAATATAACTTTGTAGATCAATGGAACAAGTGAACTAGTCAAAGAGAAGAGTGAAAATCGAGTGGGTTAGAGTTTGAAATCAGTAAAATTGGTTTGAAATCGAGAAAGAAATGAGTTGGTGAAATCCCACTTGAGAGGGGTTATTACGAAGAAGGGAAGTGTCGAGATTTTTAAAGGTCTGTAACTCTACATGCATGGTGTCGATCTACACTAGCAGGGTGTCAATAAATACTTGATGTTCACAACACTTTTT
The DNA here is from genome assembly GCA_012274485.2 of Sinapis alba. NCBI lineage: Eukaryota > Viridiplantae > Streptophyta > Magnoliopsida > Brassicales > Brassicaceae > Sinapis > Sinapis alba. Next base: position 108,195 of record MU106338.1, on the reverse strand, counting down.
CATAAGGCAAAAACAAAAATGTTTATTTAACTTCATTAGCTCAATCTATATTCATGATCTAGTCCAGATGATATTGAAAAATTTCTCTAAAGTAATTCCAATATCCAACAGCTTCAGCTTCAACACACTGCCCTTGAAACTTTTTATACAGCTTTCCTTTTGTCCATCATCTCAGAGGTGAAAGCTGCTCTGAATGTTGCATTTGACTCTGAAAACCTTTGCTGCACATTTTGTACTCAATGATGCCATATGGAACCACATGAGAATCTCGCTTGACCTTTTTGCTCTTCACATTCTTCCTTTTGCTCTTTCCTCAGACTTATCTGATTGTATTTTAATGTATTCATCCGACTTCTTTGACATTGTGACCAACACTCAAATCTATCTGAAAACAGCTTCATAGAAAATTTCGTCAAATATCCTAATGTAAAAAGCTACACGTATACCTCTGTGTAATGGAACAGGCTTGTGGAAGACATTCTCTTTTTTTTTTTTTGAATTATACAGGGGTATCCTGGCTCCACAGAAGTGGTCCAGACTAGTCACGTGTTGCCACGTGTCGGTCCCCTGTTCCTGGCGATGCCGAAATGTTAATTCCCCAGTGGCCAGGATTCGAACCCTGATGGCTTCACCATATTGGACTTTTTACCCTCAAGTTAATCACCATCAAACTACATGTCTTAGTTAAAGACATTCTCTTCGATATTTGCCAGAGATAACATGTTCCTTTGCATGTCAAAATATAACTAGAATATCTATAAATTGTGACAAAACATTGCATATTTAGCTACGAATGTACCGTGAAAAAGTTGAAACTTTCCCGTCATGATTTAAAATGGTTACAAACATAAAATCACATTTTTAATAATTTTTAGTGGGTAAACTTTTATATAACCATAAAATTTTAGCCTATAACCACGATATAGCCAATTATTTTACTAGTCTATTCCATTCTGTCACTTTACTCTCCATCCTTTTTGTCACTTTACTCTCCATCCTGGTGAAGATCACGTCACAAACAATTTTTACTGACTTTCTCGTTTCTACTGCACATATACTTTATGGGTGAAGATGATAAAATATATATTCCCCTCTCAAAGAATTTTATCAAATTATTGTCGACTTTCTCGTTTCTACTTTATATTTTTAATTTCATCAATTTCATAAGATTTTTATTTGTTATTGTGCACTATAATATTAATATTGTGGAAGTTCTCATACAATTCTACATGAACTAGATAAAAACTAAAATGTGTGTTTGTTATATCCGACTGATAATATAAAATTTTCTCAGTATGATTTATATTAATTTTAGAAAGAGTTTTTTTTCTTATGTTCATCTTATATAGTGAATATGTGCGTTCACCATTAAAATGATAACCAATTAAAATTTACCAAATTATATTTTGTTTTAAAAAAATAAAAAATAAGAAAATAGTATTAATTTTTGGAAAAAAAATTGACGTTATTAACATTGTCATCAAAACACTAAACATTAAACCTTAGAACCTAAGCCCTAAACACCTAACTCTATATCCATACCATAAATCTTAAACTCTAAACACTAAACCTTAATTAAAACTTATGCACCTGTAATTTTTTTATAAGATTATAAAAACTGTTTTGTTAAAATAAAAAAAATAAAAAAAAAAGAGAAAAGGAAATTAGATTTTAAGACTATATATACAGATTTAACAGATGTAAATTTCACACCATTTATATACAAATCCTAAATAAATATTCGTGTCAATAGAGTTTTACTCTTGTAAGTATTTTTTATAAAAGTTAATTTATGTTTATTCACAATAATTTAAGTATAATGCAAAACATATACATCTCGAATTGGTTGACTTTTATTAGTTCTACACATTAACGTTCCCGGATTCCATAAACTTTTCATTTCTTTTTATGAAGATTAATTCAAAATACATACTATTCTATGCGTTTGTGTAAAAACTTAGATGCAAGATTCTCAATACCTATTTATAAAAAACTAGAAAAAGAGATTCTCAACACCTACAAATCCACCAGGAATATTAGTGATTCAGATGTAAAACAAACAAACATCTAGTGGACTAAATAAAACATATATAAATAAATAAATTTTATGGAGTGTACTGTTCCAACGTCATTTGAATACATTAATGCGGTTAATAATATAAAAACTTAAAGGTAAAGAGGAGAAAATACCTTTTAAAATATTCCCTAAAATGGCTTGTTAATTCTCCATCACCCAAATCTCTCTAGATGCATTATTTCACAGTGTGCCCATTTGATACTGTGGAGGACAACTAAACCACAATACCTCTTTTTCTTGAATATTCTAATTATGACTTGGCCACGGTTCTATCTATATGTGCACACTTTAATTATATATATTCGCATATTCAGCATATGATGTGTTTGATTGATTATGGTTTTTCGGACAATTTAGTTTTTTTTTTTAAACACAATTTCGGACAATTTAGTTATAATTGTATATTGACTGGATTCAAGCTTCCAAAAGGACACCGGGTCTGATAGAAAACAAAGAACACCAAGGATCTTATATTTTAAGAGAACGAAAGAAACTACCACATATTTTGAGATGTGATCAAAACACATTTATAAATCGTTTACCAAAAATATTACTAATGCATAAGTTATTACCTTTACATGCAAGCATAAGCATCTGGTCCTGCTTTAATTCCTGCTCTGTCAAAGACCATATTAGTATAAGTATCTCGTGTAAATTAATAATTGGATAAGTAGTTAGGCATTCTAGAATATGTGGTTAGATTCTTTGTTACAGATCCAATTAGTTACCTAGATGTAAGGGCATCATGTGCCTTTATCGCAGCTGGGACTATAAATCAATAACAAATCGATTGGGAAAGATAAAAAATCCTGAAGCTTACTAAATTTGCAGAAAAATTCTTAACTTTGACATCAAGGAAATTTTGTTTAATAAACATTGGATTGACTTAGACAAATAAATATGAATATGGTTAATCCTTAGAGTGCTACATCAGAGTTAACCTCCAATTACTATCTCTAACTGAGCCATTGTAAACAAAAATCCGAATGAAATAGCACTGTTGTGTTTGTCTTCTTTGATTTAGGGATGATCAATATGTTTAGCAGAGATAGTAAAAAAATATTATTATTTTTGGTGAAAAACTTTCGATGAAAGATTTTTACTAATGATGCTGTAACGCCCTGCACTAACACGAAGAAGTCTAATAAAAACAACCTTATCGATACGTCTTATTAATTTACTAAATGTGTCTATATTTACTCCACGTTGATCCCAGTAACCATTTGATGATTTACTGTTACTGCTTCCGTGACTGCTTTTGTTGCCAACGCGATTGAGTAGATTTCTTTTATACACACGCGAACTTACACCACTTTCGCTTTTGCAAGTTAGTAGCAATTATAAAAAAAAATAGACACATTACTGATTTGTAGTGTTAAAATATTACGTAAATATCTTTTATACAACCTTCTATCAAGTTTCCGTATAATATTTACCCAAAAATACTACGACACGTACGAACAAAATTTTACGTGATATAAAGTTATAGTAGTGGGTTTAGTTAAATCAACAGGTAGGATCGAACTTCCTTTAGCAAATCTTGTGAAACTTTGATTCGGTAGAGATACCAGTCCCATCACAGGCCAGACAGAAATATCATTTGGGTTCTTCAACAAATTTCCGATTTACAAATTTGATAATCACGTAAATTATCATGTAGATTAACCAAATTCCTTAAAACTTCGTTACAATCACTGCTATTCATAACAAGAAAATATGAGCATTAATAAAACAAAACTAGCTAAAATTAACTAGATTTTAGTTAGCATTTTTTGTTGTAGATCAACAAATTTTACATTTTAAGTAAATGTATTTAATAAAACCTTAAAACGTCAATTTATTCCATCTGCGTCTACTTGTGTTCTATATATTGAAGTTCTTGGTGTTAAGGTTTAGCTAAGGTTGACAACCCGAGCGGTTGCCGCCTGACGAAAATTAATGTTTACCGACAAACTAAGTATGAAATTAGTACATTTAGAAGGAGAAAAATCATTTTTACCGTAGAAGACTGTTTGGGGTTAAAAATGTGTCAAATTGTAACTAGAACGAGGTTAGAGTAAAATGCAAAAATAAACAAAAAATAAAAGTTTTTGGGTTAATTTACTGAATGACTATTGGAGAAAAATTTAGTTTTGTATTAAAAGGATAAAGAGATATAGGAAGAGAAAGAAGAAGAGATGATATAATATGGTTAATTGGTGAAATATAGTTTTTTTTGGTTATAGGTTCAATTTTTTTTTAAGATTACTAAATATGTTTAACATATTTCTTAAGATTTAGGAAACATTTTATAGATGTATATTTAAAATTTATTCTTAAATTTGTATTTTTGAAGACTTTTTATACAAGTATATTTATAAAAACTTTAAATTTGAATTATATGTATATTTAGACAAACATTCCTGAATATATATAACATCTGCCTAGAATTTGATAATACATTCACTGATAAATATAAAATATTCGTAAAGTACAAGAAGAGTTTACTGAATGGATATGATATCTCTTTAATTTGACTTATATATATATATATATTTAGAAAAATATTACCTGAATATTTATAAAATCTTTCTAAAACTTAGGAATATAATTGTAAATATTTATAAAATTTAGGAAAACTTCATAAATATTGCATAAATGAATATCAAAATTTCTAAATATATTTTTTAATTTAGGAAGGGTTTTTAATATTTCGGAAGATGTCACAGACATTTTAAAAGACTTCCTAAACAAAAAAAATAAATAAATATATATATAAGTTATTTCATGAAATTTAGTTACACATTTAAAAAGACCTTCCTGAATTAGAAAAAGGTTGGAAAATTGAAAAATATAAGATTTTTGAAAATAAAATATTTTCGATTTTAATATTTTTAATTTCTCTATTTATTTATTTATATATTTAATAAATAATTATATAAAATTGTAAATAAGTATATAATTATCTTTTTACTCATTAATGAATACTAGTTTTGGAATTTTTTTCCTTAATTGCTAGTTTTGAAACATAAACATGTTTTAGTGATATTTAAGATAATTGCCTATATATATATTATATACGTCTTCTTTTTTTGTCGAAGACCTGTGCATATGCATTTACCACCTTTATTTCCTAACGATGGGAAACCATAGAAATTGGATCACCTGTGGCTCGTGGAAGATGAGCACCAATTAACACAACTTGCATATGCAATAATTTGAAGCGAATTTATGCGCCTATGACGCTATATTTAGTTCAGTTTATGAATATACCATCTAAATTTGTAATATCATTCCATAATTGTCATACCACTTTACAATAATCTCTACACTATTAACATTCAACTTTATTAATACATTAGTGAAATTGCTGTTTCACCCACTAATAAAATAATTTATCATCTCATACCACTGTGGCACTGTTTCAGAATTGATCTAAGAAGTTGTTTAGCGCTAGTCGCTATTTCTTTGTCATAATGAATTTCTAGGCAACTAACTTTTGTGGTAGGAGCAAATAATTAAACGATCTAAGTGCTTGGCTATGACACATGAGTTGATAATGGGCTGGAAGATGTGAGAGACTGAGAGTACACATAAGGAGTTGATCAAAACATTATGAAGTAAGTTTCAAAAAAAGAAACATATGAAGTATCAGTCGAACACAAATCATGATATAGAGCGCTAGTTGTAGACTCACAGTATCCTATGATTACAGTCTTGGTCCGTGATGAGAAGTTGTTTTATATAAGTGGAACGATCCATAGTAACACAAAAATTTAAAATATAAATGATGTATGTTGAAAGAATTACAGTTAACTGACTATTTGTATTGTTAAAAAGTAATTGTCCCGAAACCTGGTAATTAGCCAAATAATTTTAGGATGATATACGTTTTGAAAATTAATTTTCTACATGATAAGGTTAGAGCAGTATACGAAAACAAATTATAGTAATAAGAAAATTTGGTTGGTGACTGTTTGATTAAAACTGAACCAAAAAAAAAAAATTCATTTGAGAAAAATCCAAAATATTATTTTGGGCAATTCTCTTAAATAGTTTTTTTTAAAAAATTTTTGTCACAAAAATAACCTTAAAAAAATAAAATGACCAAAATAACATTTAAAAAAAAAATTCAATTTTTTTTTAAAAAAATTTGGAACCCTACCCCCAAACCCACCCCTTAACTCTAAACCCTAAAGTCTAAATTAGTTAACCTTAGGGATATAAATGTATATTTTTTAAAAAAAAAATAGCTTCTAAAAAACTTATTTTGGTCATTTTCTTTCTTAAAAACTATTTTTGTGAAGAACAAACTAAAAATGTTATCTAAGAGAATTTCTCTATTATTTTATTGTTTTATTTGTTCTTTATCAATTTTAGAGAGAGTTTTATTTGTCATTATTTCATCAATACATGATGAAAAGAAAAGATGATACTCATATATCAAAACACTCATACATCAAAAACTCGTCAAAAACCTAACTTAATCAGAATATAATTTGAAGAACAGAAATTTATCTCTTACAATTTCCGATTACTGCAGTGAATAGGATGACATATAATTTATGCATCTTATAAGAAATATTTCCATTCCTTTTGTTATTTGGATTCAAGGGTCAGGGACTCAAGGCCATTTGATCCCATCTAGGGAATATTCTCTGCAGTTGATACCATATACAAAGCAAGATGCCGATTGTTTTGGGGAAAAGAATATCTTTTACTTAGTTTATATTTGCTATTACCTCTAAAGTGGTGATGTATGCATCATCAGAAACAATTGCCATCCAAAGAGAAACTCCAAGAGCCATCATTGATCTTTGTTTGTAATCATTTTTCTGACCCCTTTTGGCTCTCATTTAAATCGAGTTTGAAAGAATATTTATTATTGATAGTTATTAATCCACTAAGTGATTTAAATATTTTTCCACACTAAACGACATAGACGAAGTAACTTACCCGTACTAATGTTTTTGATTGGATAGGAGGGATCACCTACACTGAACTTTGAATCTCTATGATTGAATAGGAAATTTGCAAATGAGAAAAAAACTTAGTTGTGTAATTCATGAATAAGAACAAAATTTTGGAACAATCTTGAAACCTCGTCAATTTACTCATTACCGAAATAAATTAATGCCGGCTAATCATCCCGTTTGGAAACCATGTGGGTTCAAATTCAATATAACCAGTTCTTAAGTATGACTAGTAATATACTTTAATACTTAATTTGACTGATATGTTAGATGTGATGTAGAATAATAAATAGCATCAAAACTATTATTAAGATAAAATAAAACATGACTTTTAGTGATATTACGAAAACAATAAGTAAAACAATAAAGCATAAAAAATCAAAGATAGTGTTTTATTGATCAATAAGCACAAATATAATGTGTATAAACATAGTTCTAGCTCCTTGCTTCTATGACAAAAAAACGAATAGTTGACAATTCCTCTTTTATAGGGTTTAAGAGTTTTTTTTATAAGTTATTACTGTCAAAATCTAAGTTGGATCACTTAATATCATGAAATATAATAATGTCTAATTTTATATAGAAGTTTTCTATTTTATCTATAGACATAAGAAAATATGATCTAGTCGCTGGAAGTCGTTTTGCAAGAGAAGAAAGTCGGTGTTCTTCTCTAGACAAGAAGATTTGATTTTTGGTTTAAATATCTCCAATAATTTGCCTTTTATCTTCTGAATTCATGTTTGAAATGGGAGATAACTTGTGCATTTAGACGATTTGAATCATACTTCGCAGCAAATTTGTGAGTGGCTTAAGAAACAAGATCGACGTCACTTCTTACAAGTTATCCAGATTTTCATGGCTTGAACCATTTATGAATTTAACATGAGATTCTTCATTACGAAGGAGCATGACAATAGAGGAGACTGAGATCTCTTAGGTTGTTAGGAACTGAGCGTATATGATTGGGTGATCTGAATGAACTCGTGGTCCGGGTCTGTCTTGCAGTGGTATACAAACTTTGTTTTATTGCGCATGACCAAAGTGGACGTATAGCTCTGTAGTTGATCAAAGTCATCTGGTCTTGAGGGTATGTGGCCGGACCAAATAGTAGACTTGTCGATATTATTCATTAGCATGATGTCATATGGCTTGAACCAGTTAGTAGATTACAGGCATGTTACAGTGAGCAAATACCTTTGTCCGGTTGTTTATGTTCATGTAGATTAGTCTGAATCGTCAAGAAAGATCATCTTTTAAATTTATTTTCATGTTTTATATGAAAGAAGACTTGACCTAGAGACATGAAGAAATTTAATGGAAGAGATTTTCCATGATATAATTATGATCCTTTCTTTTTAATTGGGAAACTAAGAGATTCTCTTGCCTATCGAATTTGACGCAGACATATATATTCTTTTTTTTGTTATTTCATGGCTATTCTCTGTAAGGCTTTGAGCTAGACTCATTAAACGGTGTTGAGCGTGGCGGCCAAAATATTGTTCATGTTCACTTCTAGTTATCATCACGTAGTTCTGGTTATTCTTTTCATTCTATCGAAGAACTAGTTAAGGTAAAATATACTAAGGTTCTTCGTGACACTACAAAAACAAATCAGCCATAATAAATCAAAGATAATGTTCTATTAATCAACAAAGGATGAACACAACATAATAGCGTATAAACCATAGTTCAATTTGCTTGCTTTTATGTCAAAAGTGAATAGTTGGTGATTTCCCTTTTATGGTTTAGGATTCTATTTAATGTCATTTATTATCGGAATATAGGTTAGATCATTCTATCCTCTAGACATTATTTGAAAAGTGATTTGTCATGTGTTATCGTCATAATCATTCTAAGAAAAAAATGGTGACATGAGTTACTAAAAATGATGACATGGATCCTATCTAAATATGACATGGCTTAACATTATGACATAAAGTTGAATTATAGAAATTAAAATATAAAATAATAAGTATATGTATTAAAGAAATTCCCTACGATAACTCTTTTTAGTTTATTTTCATAAAAATAGTTCTTAATGAGGAAAATGACCACAATGTTTTATTAAAAAAATACACTTATACCCATTGGATTAACAAATCTAGATTAAGGATTTAGAGTTAAGGGTTGGGGTTTTGGGGGTGGAGTTTCAAATTTTAAAAAATAAAAAATAAATATTGAACATTTCAAAATAAAAATGTGCTATTTTGGTCATTTTGTTTTTTGAAAGATAGTTTTGTGACAAAAACTTAAACAAGACTATTTGAGATAATTGCCCTATATATTTATTACCATAACAAAAAATTATGCAAAAAATAATTTAAATCTTAGATGTAATTTATTATAAACATAAATTTATTATCAAAAATTTAATAAAAATAAATTAAAATATTTTTATTATTATTCTATATATTTTCAACACTTATAATATAAACAAAAAATCATTAATTTATGGTAAGAAGATATTTCTTCTTATACTTATATTTTCATGATTAAATTGTTATTTATACTATTTATGTTTTCGAGTTTTTCAAAATATAATATATAAATGATACTATAATTAAGACATGAAACACTAAAATATAAATTCATATATAAATAAAAAGTGATTTATTATAGCATTTATAATAAATTTGCAGATAAAATTTTAGCAAAATAATATATGCTTCATATTCCAAAGTTATCAATTTTTACAAAAATATATTTCAATTTTCAAAGAATATAATTTTTCTTTTAGAAAATCGTGTAATTACAGTTTTATTTATAAATAAGATAATATTACTTTCCTAAAGTAGATTACTTTAAAATGATTAATTTATTATAGATATTTTAATTTTGACAAGATTTTAAAATATTTTAATAATTTATATATCACTATATCAAAGATAAAAAGGTATATAAACATTTCTATTTTTGTGGTAGTTAAATAAATAAAGTTATATTTAATTTTATTACTCAATGTAAGGATAAGCATTATCAAGTTTCTAAATTATTGAACTTATTTAAAATTTAGTTGCACTAAATAATTTAATTTGAGTGATTATTATTCAATTAGATTTAATAAATATTTTTTATAAGTTAAATCTTTTCAACTAAAACTAACAAACTAAAATATATTAAAAATAAAATAAAATAGTATAAAAATATTATTTTGAAAAATAAAAATAATTTTAAACACAAATTTTAGTACAATCAGATTAGAAAAATAAACTAAATGTTTTTTTTTATAAATGATTACATTATACTTTTCTAAAATTAATGAACTTAAAACTAATCGTATCAAAAAATATAATTTTTATCTTCAAATAAAGTATGCTTACAAAATTATTATTTTTATGCATGGTGCAGAAAACCATCTAGTATATGATATATGAAAAAATTCTTCTTTTTGTAGAAATTTTTCTTTTTATCCGGAAATAGAAGTAAAAACATAATACAAAAACCAGAAGTTGTTAGGGGAAGAACAAAATCAACTTCTTGCTATAAGCAAAAAAAAATTGCTTTCTAAATTAAATATCCTCAACAGTTATTAGCGAAATAAACTGAATTGAATGTATAATTCACTTTCAATAAACCGCAACGGATATGAGGGATTTTTATATAAAGATAGACATTACCGATTTACCGTAATATTAGTAGTACATATCTTTCGTGCATATATAAAGTTATAAACAATGAAAAAGAACCAGTTTTACAGAATAATTATAAACGCTGAAAAAAAAAGAAATGTTTTGTATCTTCAAATTACATATTAACTAAATAATATGTATATTTATAATGGTATAAAATTTATGTTGATGAATATATACAACAGTTATGTATATATATAAACGAATGAATTTTTGGTCTGGTATTGTCTTCTTCTTTCATCACCGGGAATAATATTCTACAAATATTAAAAAAGGCATCTGATACTTGAAATCAATATTTGAAAGATTTAAAATGATAGATAGATTATTTGATTAGTCTCATTATTAGTGCGTGGTGTAAAGAACTCACTGATAGATAGTTGAAAATTTAGACATTTTTATCACATCCAATATCATTTTCTAATGTACTCATGCCATTATCAGTGGATTATAATATTTGATTGATTCACATATTTAACCTATTAAAAGAAAATCAGAGAGTCGATATGAATTTAGTTCCATACAAAAAGGTATATATATTGCTTCTTGTAAACTAAAGTTCTACACGTATGGATTACGGCATACATACATCAATCAAACAAAGAAGCAAAGTAAAAAATAAGCTTAATCAAGTTTTTTCTGTTTTGCTATTCCACGTCACTGGTCATGGAGAGACCACCTTTGCTTCCACGAGTTGTGCCACCTCACAGGTCTCATAAGTCATAACTATTGGATCACGATTCACGACTCTATACAAATATTTACCTAAGTTTAAAAAAGTGAGGTAAAACAGGACAGCCCATTTGCCGTGGAGAGATTGTTGAGTATCCGTAACTTAGAGCGTAAACTCGTGGAGTATTCGGTTTGATTCCAATCCGAACAAATTCGATGCACTTGTGGCCGCTTAGATTCTTAATCTTTTGATCCAGATGCTTTATCCGATACAGTTTACTGGAAACTCCACCCAATGGATATGCACATGGGTCCATTGTTTACGGTCCATTTAAATATTCATAAGAAAATCTATCTGTAGACTGCACTTTTCATCCAAAGATTTCGTCTACATCTTTAATAAACATGGGTTTAATCTTTTTTGGTAAAAAAATGGATATGCACTCGCTCACCCTAGAAAAATTGAGCGTTGGCCTCGATTCGGGCACCAGTAAAAGAAGTTTTCATCTAAATCTATTTTATTAAAGCATGGGCAAGAATTAGTCATTTTTACAATGAAACATTTTACCATAAGCTTGTTAGTGTAGAGGAGGAGAGCGAAAGTGTATACACCTCCCATTTGACTCTTAGCTTTTGTTAATTTCTTACATCTTTCATTTTGACTCTTATCTATCTTAGTCTATTACTTTATAATAACTTCCCTTTTGAGTGAAAATAAGAACGTGTGATTAATATAAATGAAATGTTCTGATTAACGTTTTACAAAATTAAGATTAAATGTGGACACGGTGGTTTTCTTTCGTTCGTATTTGCGTTTGTATGTGCGGTTTTATGTTATAATAATGTCTTAATCATGATATTTAAGAACCGGTTTTTTAACTTTTTTTTTAGTTAAAGTTAAGAACTAGTTCTTAAATTACGCTAAAAACCCACCCTAAAAACTCCCAATAAAATACACAACTTTTTGTAATTTATCAACTTTGCACTTGCATTTTATCAACTTTACAATATGTAAACACAAATGGAACTTTTTAGGATTTTAACATGTTCTTATTGCCTTTTGCGTTTGCAATTTCTAAAAATATTTAGTTGACGAAGATAGAGTTTTTTTAAAAAGTAGAACAAGTATTTCAGAGGAGAAAGACAAACAAAAGTCTTAAAAATTTATACATATAATAACATATTTACAAAGCGCAGCTCGGAGATATTTACATTTTCACTGAATTAAAATAAAAATGTATTCAGTCAAAAAAATATTAGACTAACCTTGAAACATATATAAACTGTTATTTAAGATTTGTAGTGCTAAAATTTATGCAGAATTGATAATCAAAATCTGGACTCGATTAACAAAACAACACTATGGGAATACAACCGTTTGGTTAATGTGCTCCGATTCATATAATTAAAAGATACTTGTACGTGATATACGTAATATTACATCATGGATCATATTGTATAGATGGAGATTTATATACTTAATGTATTTAAATATTATTTTCAAAAAAGAATGCATACAGGATAAATTTAAATATTATCCTTGTTGAATGCAATAGAAGTGTGTATTTGTGTGGGGTTCGTGACGAGTTGCACTACTCACACCTTTCTTTATAATTCCTTAATTCTAATGAGTGCGTTATATATTCAAATATATATACATATAAGTTAGTGTAATTAAGCTCGAATAATGGCCAAGCGATTTAATATAATATAATTTCCAATTCCACCTTCATTTTTCCCTTTCCAATACTTTAAATTTTAACAAATCGCATTAAAGTTAAATCGTCTCGTAGCTGCAAACCATGTGTGTGAGAAAGATATAATTCCATTAAGTTAATTATAGTGCCAAAACCAAAAAGAGAAAACTACATTTACCTTCTCTATACGTCTCTCTCTCTATATATACAAACTTTCTTCTTTGCCTCTAAATGCCTCTGTTAAACATTAAACCCCTCTCTCTCTCTCTTTCTCCCTTCTTCACGTTTCACAAAATCCACATATCTACTAATTAAGTAGTGGGAAGAGATTATATGTGAAGAAGATGGTGAAGTTCTCAAAGGAGTTAGAGGCACAACTCATACCAGAGTGGAAAGAGGCCTTTGTTAACTATTGTCAACTAAAAAAACAAGTCAAAAAAATCAAAAATTCTCGTAAACCAAAAACGGTTTCTCTTTACCCCATTGCTCATCATCCTGATTTTGGTCGATCTCTTTTCGACCCGGTTCGCAAATTGGCCAGGACATTCTCGGATAAACTATTTTCCTCCTCAGAAAAACCAGAGATTATTCAGGTAATTTATCAATGCTCTACATTAGTTTATCTTGAAAAAAAAAAGCATGATGCATTCTCCTGTTTGTTAGAATGATTAGTGTTAAATTCCGTGTGACTTTTGTGACCTCTTTTCATTTATCTGATAATTAAAACCCTTTAAACAAAAAAAAAAGTAATTACGTAGAAGATACTTAGTGAGACCATAGGTCTTGAGTATGTCGGAAAATATTGTAAATTTAGCTGCATTTACATTACTCGTTTCTTTAGCTTAGCAAATTCAGCATATGATTTTTGAGAGAACGGTTTAATTTGATTTATTTTATTAAAGCATCATTTTTTTCTCTCTTATGATTGTTTGTATTGAGTGTCGTGTCTGCTTACGTCTTTGTATTTTCCATTCCCATTCTTTTCGCGTCTTTGCTTACGCGTTAGAATCACCGGTTAGTTATGCTTTGTCTACATATTGCTCATGAGAAATCTGTTTTTTACTCTTTACAAAAATATTTATTTTCTTTTAAGAAATTTGTATATTAATCTTTTTTATTGAGATATGTAAATAATACATATTTGATATGATTTAGTAGAATTCCAATATGTTAAGTAGTATAGCGCAAGTTGGGAAACTTTCTGAAGTCTTTTTGTGTATCTAATACGTAATATTTACATATTTTGTGTATGTATATTAAGGAAAACTATCATTAAACACATGATTGAGACCATTTAGTTCATTTCTTAACCTAGGAACCTACATGCTTCCTAATCTGCAAAATCCCTATAGATTAACTAACTCTAAAATCTGCAATATATTTTTTTTTTTTGCGGAAATAATTGCATACTTATTACACTTTGTTGCTCTACATCTTTGAATATATTAACCACTAATTCCAAAATAAGGTATGTTTTTTTCTTCGTACTAATCACGAAAACCAAGAAGCGAAAAACGGTTGTGAAGATTGGGATATCTCACGAAACCATCGTGACAAAAACTATATATAAAGCCATAACAAACTCACAAGTCACCACCCTCGAAAAAAAACATTCAATTCAATAACACGTATAGGAAAATATCAATAAATATAAATATGATATTTACATGGTTTGTTGGACTAAATTAAATGAAATTTAACTCATGTCATTTTTCGCGGATGCACAGGTAAGGAGAAGAAAAAGCTCAGAAGATGGGGATGACGTTGAGGAGATTTACCAAACTGAGCTTGTACAGTTGTTTTCTGAAGAAGATGAGGTATTAACTAATTACATTTTATATTAACTTTCGTTATTATTAATGTTACGAATTCTTATTTCTTACTTTGAAAAAGAAGCAAAATTAATAAACGGCCTATATATAGTGGTTTTATTCCTAGTCTAAATTGCACAACACCCACTCCCTGAATCCTAATGAAAATAGTCAAAATATTAATCTACTTTTTAGCTTTTCTTACAAAGCTACAATTATAATATAATAATTGTTTGAATGCTTTTTGTTATTTGCTGCTTTAGGTTAAAGTGTTCTTCGCAAGATTGGATGAAGAGTTAAACAAAGTGAATCAGTTTCACAAATCCAAAGAGACAGAGTTTGTGGGAAGAGGAGAGATTCTGAAGAAACAGTTGGACATTCTTGCAGAACTCAAACAGATCTTAAGTGATCGGAAGAAGAGAAGCCTTTCTGGCTCTAATTCACAACGCTCCTTCAGTTCTTCTGCTCGAAACTCTGACTTCTCTGCAGGTCAGTCTTCTTATCTTAGACCTTTTTAACAAGTAGGTCAGGTTAAGGGTAGTTTCGTAAATTCTCTATGTTGACATTGACTCTTAAAAGCCACTATCATTTTATATATCTGAACTATGTCGCGGCATGCACCCATTAGAAACCATAAAAGTGCATGTCTTAAAGGCAAATTTACGTAGTGCGATTAATAAAAAAAAAAAAAAAAAGTAGATTGTTAATATAATTACACGATTTACGTTGCTAATTTTTTTTTAATCAACTATAGTTCGTATGTTTTGTTATAGAACAGAATATAAATGACAAGATTTATTAAGACTTTTTGAATATTTTTGCATGTGGATAACAAAACTCAAAGCTGCTAAAATATTTTGAGTTTTGAGATTTTATGTCGACATATAGTCAATGGCCGACAAGTACATGAGAACACAATTCGATTTTACTAACAAACAAACAAATCGTTTGTGAGTAAGAAAATAAAAATAGACCGACAACAAATGTTGTTTACGGAATCTTCTTATCTTCAGATATTGTGTCTTTTATTGTTAGGTAACAAAATATAAACATGTTTTTTTTTTCTTGTTTTTAGGGTCACCAGGAGAACTAAGTGAGACACAAAGTGAAACATCAAGAACAGACGAAATGATAGAGGCGTTAGAGAGGAATGGTGTGAGTTTCATAAACTCTGCTACGAGGCACAAGACAAAAGGAGGCAAACCCAAAATGTCTCTCCGCGTCGACATTCCCGACGCCGTGGCCGGAGCTGACGGTGGTGGTGCAAGATCCATCGCTACGGCCACGTCGGTACTATGGGAGGAGCTTGTTAACAACCCAAGAAGCGGCGGAGGAGATTTCATCAACCGGAAAAAGATTCAGTGCGCAGAGAAGATGATACGTAAAGCCTTTGTTGAGCTCTACAAAGGTCTTGGCCTGTTGAAGACTTACAGGTAAATTCATTATTCCGTAAATTCTTATTTTTTTCTTACTTAAAATTAAAGAGATAGATCTTATAATACGCTAAAAATCTCATCCTTAAAATATCGCAATAATCATGGTTTAAATATCTTTCTATTTAATATATATTTTATTTTCTAATTGCATGATTATAGTTGTTGTTTTGATATATTATATTTTTTGGCAGTTCACTGAATATGATAGCTTTTACAAAAATATTGAAGAAATTCGACAAGGTAAAGAAGCTTTATTATAAGTTGACTAGTTACGATGAATCGATGAAAAACAAAAAAAAATATTCGAAAGAAAAGAAGATTATAGTGCTTAATGATGGAGTTTGATTAATGGAACAACAGGTTTCTGGTCAGCAAGCATCATCAAGTTATCTAAAGGTCGTAAAGAGATCGCAATTTACCAGCTCTGATAAGGTATTTTATATGACTGAAAACAAAAGCAGATCTATATATTTAATTTGTAATGTTATAGTAAATCATTTTATATATAAAAAAAAAGAGACTAGAAAATAATTGGTGGTTATGATTAAAATAAAAACAAGGTGGTAAGACTGATGGACGAAGTGGAGTCCATATTCACAAAGCACTTCGCAAACAATGACAGGAAAAAGGCCATGAAGTTCTTGAGACCCCACCAGCAGAAAGATTCTCACATGGTCACTTTCTTTGTTGGTATTGTTTTTATATTTTCTCTGATTATTTTCACCTCTTTTTATTATTATTATGTATGTTTTATAAAACATTCCACCATGAATTCTTGTAACAAACTGAAATGTTTTTTTTTTTCTTTTTGCAGGATTATTTACGGGTTGCTTTGTCTCTTTGTTTAGTATTTACATAATACTAGCCCATCTTTCTGGAATCTTCACATCTGGTGCTCAAGTTTCATATTTAGAGACTGTTTATCCTGTTTTCAGGTATTTTATTTATTATTATTTAATTTTTGTTAAAGAACCCAGAGTTTTACTATTAAGTAATAGCATGATTATTGCAGAATTTTTAGGATGAATTTTTTAACGTAATATAAAAACCGTTTCTTAACTTTAATTAAAGAAAAATTAAGAGACGGTTCTTAAATAAGATATTTAAGAACCATTTTTTAATTATTATTTTTAAGTTAAAAGATGGTTCTTATATTATGCTAAAAATCTCATCCTAAGAACCCTGCAATAATCATGGTTTAACTGAATAGAAAATTTCATTAGAAAAATTGTTTAATTGTTTTGATAATCTGATTTTTTTTTGTAATGCAGCGTTTTTGCGTTGCTGAGTCTACACATGTTCATGTATGGATGCAATCTGTTTATGTGGAAGAGCACGAGGATAAACTACACATTTATCTTCGAGTTCGCACCAAACACAGCGTTGCGTTACCGAGACGCGTTTCTAATGGGAACCACGTTTATGACATCAGTCGTGGCCGCTATGGTTATACATCTCCTCCTCCGCGCCGCCGGTTTCTCCGCCATTGAAGTCGACACCATTCCAGGCATCCTCCTCTTGGTAAATCATTTAGTTAGTTAATCATCACATAGCGCGTTCCAACCGCAATCGAAATTCAAAACGCTAATTCATATTGGTGTGTGACAGATCTTCATTTGTGTCTTGATATGCCCTTTCGACACATTTTATCGTCCTACAAGATTCTGCTTCATTCGTATCTTACGGAACATTGTTTGCTCACCATTCTACAAGGTAACAATTAGACCATCTTCAATCAATAGTTCACTCCATTTTTTTCCATTAAAATAAATTAACTCTATAATGAAGTTTTAAAGTGAAAAATAGAATGATAAAAAAATAAATTAAAATATTTATCGAGTAAACTGATTTTTTACTCTAAATTAGAGTAAAAAATCGAGTAGAGTTAAAATGCAAAAATCTTGTTAAAGATGTCATAAACAGTTTTGGTTACTTGTAGCTCAACATTTTTTTTTTTAAAATGTTTTGTTGTACAAAAACAGGTTTTGATGGTTGACTTTTTCATGGCTGATCAACTTACTAGCCAGGTAATTAACTAACTCAACTTCAACTGAAGATACATAATTTTTAGTCCATAATTAACACACTAATCATGTTCTTTATTATTTATATATTAATTTCAGATTCCATTGCTGAGACATATAGAGTCAACCGCGTGTTACTTCATGGCTCAAAGCTTTCGAACACACGAATATAATACCTGCAAAAACGGACGAATCTACAGAGAACTTGCTTACCTAATCTCTTTCTCACCTTACTTCTGGCGTGCCATGCAAGTAAGTTCCCTTCAGGTTTTATTTTCTTCAAGACCAAAGCCCCCTTCAAGACTTTCAATTAACATTTTAATTAACAGTGCATAAGGAGGTGGTGGGACGAATCAAACACCGATCACTTAGTCAACATGGGGAAGTACGTTTCGGCGATGGTTGCTGCTGGAGTGCGCATAACCTATGCAAGAGAAAGCACCACCGGGTGGTTAGTCGTGGTGCTTGTGAGCTCGGTCGTGGCCACGCTTTACCAGTTATATTGGGACTTTGTTAAAGATTGGGGTCTTTTGAACCCTAAATCCAAAAACGCATGGCTAAGGGACGATCTTGTTCTCAAGAACAAGAACATATACTATCTCTCCATTGTAAGTCCAACCACATAACTGTTTAACGTGTCTCACAAGTTAAGATATTATTACTAATTGCTAGTGTGGTTTTTATTCAGGCGGTGAATTTGGTATTGCGAGTTGCTTGGATTGAGACAATAGTAAGATTCAGGGTCAATCCTGTTCAGTCTCATTTGTTAGATTTCTTGTTGGCATCACTTGAAGTCATTCGTCGAGGCCATTGGAACTTTTACAGGTAAAAAAGCTTCACCTAGGTTTAAAGATTTTGTCTTATAAACTTGATTTTTGGATGTTATTTAAGTATGAAATGTTTGTGATTACAGAGTGGAGAATGAGCATTTGAACAATGTAGGCCACTTTAGGGCAGTGAAGACAGTACCATTACCGTTCCGTGACATGGATTCAGACGATTAAACAAAGATAATAAATTGGAGGGTCTAGTCTCGAACCAGGTTCCAGGAAGCATCTCGGAGAAACCTCTGGGGGAAAATCCGGAAATTGCTTAACCATTTATCCTTAAAACAAACAGAACAGGAGACTACTAGATTCCTGATTTATAAAACTTTCCAAATGCAAAGACAATTTAACTTGCCAGTTCATATCTTAGTTTTCTGTAAATTTTGATTCGAGGTTTATGTTCAACTCTTCTCTTCTTTTCTAATAAAAATGTCACTATTTGCTATGCTCACGAAACACACTTCTTGTTCTTCTTCTTTTTTTTGCTAAAATGTAAATATTATATTAAAGATTTGAAGATCATGGTGCAAGATCTATAATTTGTTTTACCCCAGCAAAAAGAAAGAAAAAACAAGACGAGACAATTACATGAAACCCATAAACCCAAAACACACAACACTTCTTTAAGTTCTATTTTGATGAAAACTTAGAACATGTTTAATGAGAGTTTTTTAGTGAGATTTAAGAGACATTTCTTACTTTTTAACAAAAAAAAACTAAGAAACGTCTCTTAAATATCTTATTTAAAAAACAGTCTTAAGACAAGCAGAAAGAAAATGTCACAACACATTAAGTTATCATCTGATTTGTTTGGTTTTTATAAAACATGTACATTTAAGGTCAAAACTCACATCAGTTCTAAAGTCTCTATTATTTCGGGGAATTTGTATCACTTTAGCTATGATAGATTTGGGTAACCTTGAACCGAAACAGCCGAACCAAACTGAATAAAAATAGCAAAATCATATCTAGATGATTCAAAATATAGAGTTTACAACCAAAGATGAGGGGACAATGAAGGCTAAAACAGATGGAATCAAGATCCAACGAAATAAGAAAACTTGTAACAAGTAAGATGACAACAGCTTAGAAAAGAGATGTTCCCTTGCCCTTCTTGTCTCCACCGATCTCAAAATGCTTGCACCTCTGAAGAAACAAAAACCCGACAGTGTAAGAACAACTACTGAGTCTCATCATATCTGCTGCTAACAAACAAGAAGGATTGGTGTACCTTAATAGAGTGCTGCGAAAAGTGCTTGCAAGTTTGGCATTGAAGCCTGAGGACGATCTTCTTCGTGGTCTTAGCCTGTTGTTCAATTAAATTAGAAAGAAAATCAGTATGTCAAATGATCTTGAATCTGAAAGTGGAGTACAAAGGAGACAAAGATCAGACCTTCTTGTGGAAGACAGGCTTGGTCTGACCACCGTAACCAGATTGCTTACGGTCATAACGACGCTTTCCTTGAGCGGCGAGACTGTCTTTACCCTTTTTGTATTGGGTAACCTTGTGCAATGTGTGCTTCTTGCATTCCTTGTTCTTGCAGTATGTCTTCTTTGTCTTTGGAATGTTCACCTTCCAATTTCATTAACCAACACAATCTCAGTTTTTAACTAACTAAGCACAAAGAACCATTTCAAAAATCAAATGACTCAACAAAGAGTCTGTATTTATAAGATTCATCAGCAGTAACTAAGTAAGCACTGCATGTCGACAAAAGCAGCTTCAAACAGTGTTTGGTCAGAAACACATAACTCAAAATGCAGATCTGTAATCTATCACAGGACTAAATACGAATCGATAAACGATCAAGTCCAAAAATACAGAATCAAGTCGAAAGTGTTACCATTTTCGCTACTCTGATCTCTCTCTCTCTCTCTCGGGTGAAGATTGTGTGCCGTCGTCCGCGACCGAAACGTTGCTTAAAGAAAATAGTATTTATAGTGAAGCTTTTTCGAAGCCCTAAATATGTTAGAACGACGATTTTGGGCCTTCGGTAACGTTAAGGCCATACTTTGTATACCAACTCTGGGCTTTGCACAGTGTCTAGTTGTCATAAGGATAATTAAGAGTTTGCTGGTATTTTTTACAAATGGTGATAGATGATTTACATAACATATACAATGAAACCTCTATAAATTAATAATATTGAAATTACACTAAAATTATAATTTTTTATTAATTTATAGAGATTATTAATTTATTGATATACTAATTGAACCAAAAACTCAATTTAGGACTATAAAACTATATTATTTTATAGAGATTTTTAGTGTATATTAATTTATAGAGTATTAATTTAAAGAGGTTATATTGTAGGTGATGATTGGTTGGGCTTTTAACTTATAACTTTAGCTTTATTTATTTTTAAAATACTAATCATAATCAATTATGTAGCTTTATTTTTAAAGTTAAAATCTAGCTACATTATCTACATCTTCTTTTTGTTCATGTTATACTTTTTTTTAAAAGCAACTATTAAAGTGCGTTAAAAATTGTAGTGTTTTTCTACATCAAAATAACATAGAGCCACACCAATAAAAACTATATGATAAATTATACAATTATATTTCTACATCTACCATCCAACCAATCATCTCATAATCTTTGTTTCTATTACAAATAATAATAAACCATTTTTAATATATACAATATTAATGAGTAATTTTGTTCTATAAAGTAGCTCTTTTCATAACACTTAATTAATAGTATGATGGTTTATGTGATTTTCTTTTTTAAACTACTTGCGGATCAATGTACAAAACTCATGGTCACAAGGCATTTATAACGGTTAGTTTCATTTTCATCTTCAAAGGTTTACTTCTTTTTTAAAAAAAAACATTTACTGTAATGATTTATTTTTTTCCTTTTGTAAAAATAAATATTTAAAATATATTCAATTTCTATCTTAACATTAACTATTAATAACATCTTTCACATTTTTTTTATGTTTACCAATGGTACTCAGTTATTGTTTTTTAATAGTAAACCAACACAATTATTGTTTAATATAAATTAAACATTATCACATGATAAATTTATTACATAACATGAATAAACAAAACAAAATACCATATTTTATAAATAAAAAATCATATATAGTCTATAAGTGATTAATAATTGTGTTTTGAAGTAAAAGATGAACATATTTCATTTTATTTATGTTTACCAATGGTACTCAGTTGTTGTTTTTAATAGTAAACCAACACAATTATTGTTTAATATAAATTAAACATTATCACATGATAAATTTATTACATAACATGAATAAACAAAACAAAAAATATTGTATTTTATAAAAAAACATATATATATATATATATATAGTCTATAAGTGATTAATAAATGTGATTTGAAGTAAAAGATGAACATATTTCATTTTTTATTTTTTTAATTGAGTTAAAATTTCTTAGAAATGAATATCTTCATGTTCTTCGATATAAACATCTAACTAAATGAAAACAATAGTTGAAAATTGAAGTGAATTGATAATATTAATAATTTATTTTAGCAAAAGATAATAATAATTAAAATTAAGAACCACTTTACAATTAAAAAAATCCATCTTCGAAAAATGATGATATGAACAGTATATTTTAAAATTTGACTCAACATTGTTCATTTTTGAAACAAGAAATGAAAAAGAATTTGAACAAAACTTACTTCAAAATAAAGTAATAAGTGAAAAATAAAGTAAATTTAAAGATGGTCTAAGAGAACTTTCATCCCTTAAAATGGAAACGAATTTATCATAATTAATTAATTAAAAAGGATAAAATTGAGGAGAGAATGTGACAATATATTCTGTATAGAGATAATATAATAATCCTTTAAGAAACTTAGAAACCCAACATGCAAATGACATATTTTTCATTGATCTAAATTTCAAGAAAGAAAATAAAGTTTGAATATATAAAAATTGTGTTCAAATATTTGCATAAAATGGTTGAGAACCTCTAGTGGGGCGGGTTCTTGCCAATAAATCAGTTTTAGTCACACAAATTTGGAAAATTTGAAAAGTACGAAGTACCCAAACATATTACAAAAAACATTCAATGGAAATGGACAAAAGATGGTGGTGTTACATAAATAGAGCATGTAAAACACACTCTTATTTGGAATGAAAAAAGTTTTATTGCAGGACATAAGCAAAAATAAATATTGATGTGTTACGTTTTGTAAATATATTAAAAGCTGTGGTTACGTTTAACTAAAAAAAATCATAATGCAACAAACAATTGAATCTCATAGAGGTCAGACTCAAGTCTATACTAATCAAATAGCTAAATACAACCTTGAATCCTAAGAACACGATAGAAAGGTTGTTGGAGTATATATTAGACTGAAGTCATTAAGCAAAGCATATGTTCACATCCCTTATTCATAATCACCAATGAGTTCTCTCTCTTTCTCTCTCGATGTAAATCGCTTTGATTAAAAACTGGTTTTGTTATGCAAAGACATCTCCAAAAAGATGGAAAGAAAAACAAAACCACCACTCTAGTCTAAACTTGAAGAAAAGCACTTCCATTTTTTCATCTCTCATCTTCCTGTAGAACTTTCAAGACCTCCTCCCACACAAGGAATAACCGCACACACTGATATATCTGTTTCTTTTGTCTTTGCAGACCCAATAGACGATCCTCCTCCTCCTCCTCCTCCTCCTGTTGTTCCTTTTGACTTCTTCTGCCTCGACTGTTTCTGTACCACAGATTGATCATTCTGTTGAGGTAAGTCTAACCCTGAACCTGACTCCGACCCTGAACCCGTGCTCTGCTCTCTCTGTTTACCCGTGCTACGTCTTGTTGGTCTTGTTGAACCTCCTACCCTTGATGGAGACTCTGCAGGTGAGTTGTTTGTTCCTGTGGATGCTTTACGCCTCCCCTTGTTCCTTTGCTTCTCCCTTGGTTTCTTGTTGGAACTTCCTTTTGCCTCAGCCGTTGGAGACTTATAATCATGCATCTGCAGATTCCCATGAAAGATATGAGTTCATCTACAACCGACATATGTTGTGTAAGGTAATATTTTACCCAGCTTGGGGTCGTAGCAGAGGGCCCTTCCCATCCTATATGAGCAACATGTTTCACATCGGTCGGTTTTCCAATCTGCATCTCTGGTTCCTTATCATCCTCTGCATGCAGCAATTTTTTTGTAACATTTTAAAATATGATTTCATGATTGACTATACATAGACTTAGACATGTATTAATAATTTGATAAGTGAACTCACCGAAGATGCGAGCAATGTACCTCAATCCTTTTAATAGACCCTTCATTGGTGAGGTCAGCTTCAACTTGCAAATGCATACCTAACTTGCGTGTCAAGCAATCAAAAACCTTTTTTCATAAATCGTTTTTAAAGAGATTCTTCTTATTTTCTCTTACAATTATGTGTTCATGTAATAACTAAGGTTGTGATATGCAGAGGGGGAAGGTGTGAATTGTTTTAGGGTGAATCCTACTTGAAATAAAACCCTAAGAAATCGATAAAATGAGCTTACATTGGTATATGGGAGAAGATATAACCCTACTACCAAAGGAATGAAATCATATAGATTTTGAAGATCTATAACTCCTGCAAACGTGAGAGGAATATAACAATGTAAGAACAAAAATAAAATAAAACATTCCTTGCGTTAAGAAGGAAAAAGACAAGGTAAGTTTAAAGAAAATAAATTACCTGGCTACAAACTTGTAAAACGATATGTCTTTCCAAAATGTTTCAGGAGAAAATCTAAAGGCTTTTCTCTACTGCTTTTGTTATTTTCTTGGTTCGTATTGTGTTATGGGTCGCGAGTAGAAGAGAAAGGTAACGTAATGAAAAAAAGAAATCTCGAGATGTGTCCTCTTTCTTTGAGCACAAGAAGCTCTTTTTCTCTTTCCTGTCTATTTCTACATATGGTTAATAAACACGTGGCCGATGGTTATTGGATGTAGAAGTTGTAAGTCAACGGATAACCAGAAGATTTTCCCTTATTTTGGTGGTTTCTATATTAGGGTTCTCTGAGTCATCATATGGTCGTTTTTTACTGGCAAACGCGGGAGATACGGTTATTGATTTTTAGAGAAAGCTTAATAAGATCTAGGAAGTTGATGGAAACTTCCACCTAAATACTGAAATTGTTTGAGATATTACACTAAAACAAAAATAATAAATCTAGCATGTAAACATTTTTATATATCTACATATAATTTTGACAAATTCTCTCTCATAACACTAATTTTTTTATTATAAATATAGCACATAAATGTCAAAATAACCAAAATATTTTATTAAAGAAATAAAAGAAATACTTAGAACATGATTAACGGTTACGTACTTTCTAAGTATCTAACAAAATAGAATACTAATATTTTAATTAACATTTTATTATCTAAATAAATTTTAATCAGAAAAGAAAACTAATTCAATAATAACTTGACATGTGTACTTTAGTTTCTTAGAAATTTTTGTAGAGTATATTAGCTAGAAACATTTCTGACACATTTAGCGTCTTCAAGTTTTATTTCTTTTAATATTAATTTGTTTAAATATTTGGGAAGAAACTCTTAACAAAACCTCATTGAAGGTGCCCTTACATCCCTAATATTAATTGATCTAGATTTAAAGTTTAGATTTAAGTGGTTAGATTTTGGAAGTGAGATTTATGATTTTAAAAAATAATATTTAATATTTCATATTTAAAATAATAATTTTAAAAAGTTTCAAATCTTTTTTTTTGAATTTCGAGAAAAGGAAAATTTTGAAAAAAAATCAAAAAAATAAATCGAGAAAAGTTGGAATCGAAAAATATTTTTGTCCAAAAAAAAAATCATTCTTTAATTTTATTTATTTAATATTTATATATTTAAAGTAGGAGTATATAGATATTTTACCTCTTTTATGAAACCTTTTAATAATGTTATTGTCTTTATGTTGGAATGTTGTTGTATGAACCTTGTTGTACTATTGGTGATCAATATCAATCTATAGATGACAAAAAAAAAAGAAACATCAATCGATTCATATATACTTATTACAAAAAAATCAGAAAGTTTAGTTTTATCATTGCTAATATCAACCTCCAACCAGTTTCATCTATATTATTAAATTTGAAGTATATTTTGACAAAAAATATCATTTTGACTTAACCTTTGACTCAACCAATTATTTACAACTTGTACTACTTCAATTCCTATATTTTAGCATTAATTAATCTTTTCTCATTAAAAACAACTTTAAGATATTCTTAATTTACTAACAATACATAATACATACACTATTTTTGAACCAATATATTCTGCCCTTTGCACCATTCTTTTTTATTGTAAATGTGTCATTTTAATTATTTTTTGTTTTTAAAAATAAAGATTAGTTGATGTCTAAATATTCATTCACATTCGTATACATAGAACAAATCAGCTTCATACCTAACAAACTTCTAAAACACAATTATGAAAAGTTTATATAACATGATATATTAGAAAAATATTTGATTATTGAATTGTGACAAACCGCAAGTGGCAAATAGTTCACGGTTTTAAAGTTGATATAATATTTATGTTCAAAATTGATATAATATAATTAATCTAAACAAAATTTGAGGATCTTTTTCTATCCTTTTATTTTCCTTCCATTCAATCTTGTGAAAACTAAACCAGATATTGATTTGTTATAACAATTAGGTAAATGACCAAACTAGTCCAACCGAGTTTTAATATTTTAATTAATTTAAAATATAATATGTATATAACTATATAATTAGTTTTTACAAACTTTATATCATTATTATAATTTTAAGATAATATATAATATTTAAAACTAATGTGTTTAAATAAGTATTAACAATAATGTGAATTTTTATTAAATCATTTTTAAAATTTGTAATATTTTTTTTAATTTAAATTTAAAAAAATTGGATTTTAATATTGAATCGGATCACCGGTTTAATGAGTTTGGCCAATTTTAATTGGTTTTGTCGGTTTATCTCAAAAACCAGTTAAAAAATAAGTCATTGTCAGATCGGTCTTAACTGTGTTCTTGCTAAAACTAGTGGCATAGCCCCCGCGCAAGCGCGGGGCCGGATAAATATTCATGTGTTGTTTTTAATGTGATTGTGTGTATATTTTTCTATATTTGTTTGTTTTGTATAGTATATATTGGTGATGTATGAGACACTTAAAATTATACTATTTAATCAGGTTGATGTAGGAATAAATGGAGATTTGAGGTGGTTAGTTATTTTTTATAATATTTCTATAATGTTATTAGTAATGATTAGTGTTGCTTGTGCTCTCATGTTCATAACTGAATAATGTTTGTGGTGGTCAGTGGTATCTTCGGCAAGTTGGTAGAATTAAAAATAAGTAACTGAATATCATTTTTTTATCTCTGTACTTTATTGTTGGAAAGTTGTAGATAAATTAAATAAGTGGCTATAATAATAATTATATTTATAAAAACATATGATGATGAACAATTGGAAAAAAAAGTGAGAGAGAAGTAGCTTTGGAATTGAAATGCCCATAGTGGGGGTCCGATATCAGAAAGTGAACTCACTTTCTTCCTCTAATCAGTTTCTTCGTCATTTCCCTTTCTTCCTTCTGTTGTCGTGTGCCTGTAAGTAAGAATTGAAAAAATTAAAGAAACAGACAGAATCTGTGGGCTTAAATCCCCGGCATTTTTTTTCCTTACGTTTGAGTCTGATGCGTTTGTTGTTGTGATGAATCTTGGGAGTCCTCGTCCTCTTCAGATGGAAGACCTACAGGAGGAAAGGTCAGTGCTGCAATTGTTAATTTGGTGCTCGTTTTTCTTTCTCTTTACATGCACATACTTTTGAACTGCTAGTGTGTCTTTAAATTACTATTTTATTACCATGTTCTTACCTGCTGACATACTCTGCTATTTCAGGTAGCTTGGTGTCAAAAAAGAATTTAGTCCTCGGTGTGGAATTCAAGTACAGGTTCCATGGGTTATTTCTTTTAAAAAAAAAACGACCTACGTAAACATGCAAGCATGGAGGTTGTTCGTGAAAATTTGTTTGACACCAGACATATATAAATCACAAAGTACTTGATCCTTACCACCAAACAGCTTATGATTCACAGTGGTCACCAACATCACAGACTGGGACTTATCATCCCGTGCTTTCAAGGGTCCCCTAAAGGTTGATGCAACCTCATCCCACAAAGATAAGTACACAGTTACATTCCTGTGGTGGGAACAATAAATACAAAAGTGCAACTCATCAGAAACGCAGAACAAACCAATCAAGTATTCACCTACCAAGACGTATACTCGAGTCATCTAGCAGTTTTTAATAAAATAAACAACACAGTCCGAAGCTACACCTACATGGGTAGCAGCTGTAGCACATAATCAAAGTGTGATGAAATACTAAGATGGCTTACAGTTCAATTAGGAGTCGGACCACAACTCTTGTGGTCGCTGCATTGTTCTTGAGATCGGACCCCTGCACAGAGCAAATTTCACCAACAATATTTGCGTGTCGATAGCGACGTTAGCGACGGCGGAATATAACGGGACGAAATAAGCGAAAATAAACAAACCAAACCTGGAAGCTCCAAGTTCGTGTTCGTAATGAAAATATATCATATATTCGTAGCTTTAGATATATAAGGAACGAAAGAAAGGAAAAGGATTCGAAACAGATCGGACCAATTCATCGAGGAGGAGGATCGTGATCACCATGAACTCTCCATTCTTCTTAACATTACAGGAATCCCATAAACGGATGAGCCGACCCACGACGTACTGACCAGTTTGTCCGAGGCGGAGTGAGTCGAAAGTGGAGTAGGCGACGACGGTGGTAGCGGATAAAACACCTGATGAAGACATAATCGCGGCGCCGGAGTTAACAGAGATGAAGAAGAAGAAATTGAGTTGAAAAAGTTAGAGACAAATGAAAACTCACCCTTGAAGACATGTATATAAAGGATCCATGATAAGGCGTTATGGGAAGTCCACTCGATACGTCGTCATTGAAACTGGATGGTGGAAACGTCGAGAACAATTTACGAAGGAGGTTTGGACGAAATCGGGATCGTCAGAGGAAACTCAGCGAAGGCGGCAACCCTAACATCTGAGAGATGTACCCGGACCAAACTAAAACAACGCTTACACAGGCCCAACATTACTTGGTAAAACAAAACCCAACTAATAAGCCCACTCCGCAAATCATAGGTTTAAAAAAATAGTGGGACCCACAAGTGTACAGGTGTACACTCTTAGGAGAGAAAGAACTCAACTATCTAATTATATAAAGGAGTGTTTTACTCCCTCCTCATTTCGCCACGTCATCTGACACGTCAGAAAGTCGTTCTCTGTACCGGCAACACGTGTCCACTTAATAAAACGCAACGTTTGACTTTCGTCGTATAACATGTGAAACACAACGTTCGTGTGTTAAAGTGGTTCAGATAATTATATGGCTGGGTTTTTATTTCTGCCTTTGCCCACCAAACTAATACTAATGGGCTTATCCTGTCAGGTTATTTTGGCCCATAATACCTCCTGCGACAACCCTAATTTGAAAGTCATTCATGTGTGTCTTCTTCATCTCTAACCTTCGACGGCGTAAGTGACTTATGATCTTCCTCATACATTCTGAAACGGCATGCATTATGGTTGTTTCGTGTTTAATCCTATTAACTCTGACGTCCACTACGAGTTCTTCAATGAGTTCTTCTCAACGATGAGACGGTGTGCTTTCAGTATAAATACGTTCGTCTTTCTCATCTGTAAATCACCATCTCTTCATCTCTCTTATATTCATTTCTCTGATATAGTATTGCGAGATGGAGGAGGCGATGGAGCAATTGGCGGAGAGCGACATAGTAAGCGGCAGAGATAAACGAAGCACTCGGTGGAGAGAAACGAAACAAGCAGCGGAGAGCGACAGAGAAAGTAGCGGGGAGCAACAGAGCAAGGGCGGAGAGCGATGGAACAAACGGCGTTGAGCTGATGGAGCAAGTGACGGAGAGAGCGAGATGGGCAGCCATGGAACAAGCAGCGGAGAGTTAGATGAGAGATAGAAAAGGCAATCGTTGCAGTTCAATGGTACAAGGGAGGTTGATAGACTCTAAGACAGGGTGAGTTTATAAGAGCTGCAATTTTTTTTTGGTTTGTTTTAGTGCATAAAAGAGAATGAAGGATTGTGTTTATGTTGATTTTCTTTTGCAAAATTAGGTTTATGCTTTCGAAGTTTCTGTACATTAAGGGGTGAAGTTCCTGTGGAGGAGTTTGACATGACTACATAGCTTCTCATGGGGCTGTTGCTAAATTTCGAAGGCCTCGAAACAACAGAGAAAGCTAGAGTATAACGATGATGCAGAGGTTAGTGTTTCATCTTCTGCATTTTTCATCTGTCACAGGGCAGGCAATAACAAAAGTTAATGCGCGAAAAAGAAGGAACAAGTAATGGATGTATCAAGGTTTTTTTGTTTGTTTGAAACAAACGGATCTATCAAGTTTTTTTAAGATGAGTTTGTACATATACTCACATTTTGCTTCTTTTTTTTGTCACATACACTCACATTTTGCTTCTAAAACATTTTATTGCATACTCTAAACAACATCTTTACTAAGTTTCTCTAATATCTCAAGGTTCTTTTCCAGAACTGCCATACGTGTAGCTCTAATAGATTATTAAAAAAAAAGTTGTACGAATATTTGCATAAACAAAACAGACAATTTTTTTTAACTTCATTGCAACAAAAACAGAGGTATTGCTTACTGCAAGTCTGCAATAAGAACAATATTGACCGCTATGTATAGAGATGAAAAACTTTGAGCAGACCTGATCCAAAAGGTCTGATTTGTTTTAAATGGGCATTACATAATATGAATATAATGATTTAGAAAAGTTTAAAGAAAAAGCTTCATCAAATGGTAGATCACATATCGGGATAAGAAACATAATGGTTAAACAACAAATAAATTAATTAGATGACTATTGTTTAAGTAATCCACTATATAAAAAAATTAATGGGATAATTTCTCAAGCAACCATTTAAATTTTTGACAAAAAATCTTTAACAAGGAAAATAACCCAAATAAGTTTTAGTAAATACACAAAAAACTCTTCTACCCATTATTTTATATATATAAATAATAAAAATAATAAAAAGAAAAAGAAATACAAAAATAAAATAAAAGGCAATTTTTATAATTTCTGATTGTATGTTTTTAAGTTCAAACTTTTTATAATTTCTTCAAAAAGTTTTTCTTCTGAAAGTCAAAAATGTTTTTTGAAACTATTTAAAAAAAGAAAATTATTTTAAAATTTTCAGATTTATTTTTTATTTTCTCAAAATTTAAACCATATCTTTAATTTTAAACCCAAAATCTATGGTTAATTAACTCTAAACCCCATCCTTTAACAATAAAATCTCTTTGTGTAATTTCTTTCCTTGACGGCTAGATTGGAAAGAAACACTAGATTAGGTTCATTAGAGACTGTCTATAAAAATTAAAATCAATCGATAACAAATTTTATTGAGAAATTTCTTAGATAATTTCTTTTAGTTTATTTTAACAAAATAACATTCAATGAAGAAATGATCAATATGTTTTATTAAAGAGGTGAATAAATAATTCTACCCATATGATTAATTAATCTAGACTTAGGGTTTAGACTTAAAGAGTAGAGTTTTGGGGATAAAATTTTAAATTTTAAAAAATAAAAAATAAAAAATTTCAAAACAAAAGAGTCATTTTGATCATTTTGAGAGTTATCTTGGTGACAAAAACTTTTTTTTTTTTAAACTATTTGAAAGAATTGCCCAATTTTATTTGAGGAAATTATGTTTTATATTTGTGATAAATATTTTCAGTCACATAAATGTCTAATAAATTTTAATAATCCTTTTCTGTCATAAACTTAAATAGACTCATATATGTAACTATTAATATAGTTCTATATAACATTTAATTTTAAAATTTACTCTTCGTATCAAAATAGTGAAGAGTAATAATATAATCTATACTAATTCAAAAAATACATGACTCTACATTTTCATTTTATAATGAAAATGTTAATTCAAAATAATAAAATAAAAATGAAATATAAAAAAAGAATAACACACCCATATAAAATCAAATAATACATGTAATTTGAAATAATACCTAACATTATATAAAACCATTAAATTTAATAATACACTATTCTTGCAAAATTTTACATAAAAATTACTCAAACAAAATATACAATTTTATAGTTACATACATCACACGTAAAACACTTTCCGCGCGTAGCGCGGACCGACCCTAGTTATATATATGATGGTGTTTCAAACAACTATTTATCATATATGGAGGGAGACGAATGCAGGAAACCATCATTTATCAAAATTACTAATCACTAAACTTAAATATAAAATATATTTATTATATATTTTAGTTATAAATAAGAGCACATTTATCATTTGGCCTTTACTGAGTTATTTTGGTGTTTTTTTCTTTGTGTACTATTTTGAGGTAAAAACTAATTTTAATGCTATTTTAATGTATTTATAATTTTATGATATTTGATTTCATTAAAACCTTTTTTTTTATTTGGCAACCAAAAATATGTTAGCGCCCAAAAGATAGTTTCAAATTTAATTTAATTTGTTTGCCCTTATTGCAGCTTTGATTGGGGATGCTCAAGATAAAAAACTGACAGATCAGATCCAAACACTTTTTCTAGGAAAGAAAAACTAAGAGAAGCTCGTTTTAAAACTTGAAGATCACCTCCGAAATCAAACGGCTCGGAAACTTCCAGTTTCTGAACTTCACCTGGGCACAGCCCGAGCCTTAAGTGGATGCTTCATAACGACAGTGAACTCCACCTTCTCCTCCAAGTCAACTTCACAACCTTTGACTTCTTTCCACTCAAACTCCCTCACCATATTCGCCACATAGTACTCCAAGTGCAGCATCGCTAGCCCGATTCCTGGACAAATCCTCCTCCCCGCTCCAAACGGCATCATTTTGATCCCTCGACTTCCGGTTATATCCACCGATTCTTCTCCCATGAATCTCTCCGGTTTAAACGCCATTGGGTCATCCCAAACCGCTGGATCTCTCCCTATCTCCCCCACCATGAAATTAACAGTTCCTTTCTTGGGTATCTTGTACCCTCCCAACACAGTGTCCTCTGTGACGCTGTGTGGGAGGACCATATGCCCCGGAGGATGCCTCCGGAGACCTTCCAACACCACGGCCTTAAGATAAGGCATCTTGTGTGCCTCTTCTTCCTCGATCTCCTTTGCTTCTTCTCCGAAAACGCTTTTGGTCTCTTGGTATAGCTTCTCTTGGATTTCTTGATTTTTCACCAGATTGGCCATGATCCATTGCAACGTCGTGGCTGTTGTGTCAGTCCCGGCGTTGAGGAATTCTGAGCATAAGCTGACGATTTCGTTCTCGTTTAGCTTCCTCTTCTCATCTGGAAGCTCTAGATCCAGCAGAGTGTCGACATACGATTGCACATAGTCTTCGTTTTCTTTCTTTTCTTTGTCAGTTATCTTTCTCCGAGCACGGATTAATGGAAGCAAAACATCTTCTTGCTCTTTCCGGATCTGGAGAAACTCTTCCCATTTGCTTTTGAATATTAATTTGGTTAGCTTAGGCCATAGATTCAGGATATTGAATCTAGAGAAGCCAAGAAGCATTCGTCTCTGAACATATCCAATCTCTTGAATTTGTTTCTCATCAAGCTTATCTCCGAAACACATAAGCGCGAGAAGCGCGAACATTGCGTATTGAAAATGATCAACAACAACGATCGGTTCTTCGCTTCCTTGCTGCTTACGGAATCTATCCGAGAGAATCTCGAGAACCCAGCGACGAGCGTGTGAGTACGATCTCACACGTGACGGATTAAGAATCTCGGATGTGAGGTTTCGGCGGAGAGTACGCCACGTGGCTCCGTAAATCCCTGAAGTGATGACGTGTTGGTTGCTGGAAATGATTTTGCTGGTTGGAGCAGCGGGTGGACGATCGGCGAAAACGGCGCCGTTTAGGACGAGAGCTTGGTGAGCGAGGGAACCATCGGCGATGAAGATAGAGGGACGGGAACTGATACGGAGGGTGATGATTGGTCCGAGACGGTGGTGGACGGAGCGGAGATAGATCTGGAGACCACTGAAGCCTTGTCGGAGCCACGGGATGGTTCCGACAAAGGGGAGGAAGTTGGGGTCAGGAGGTAGAGGAAGGGAGGAGGATTTACGTCGACGAAAGAAGAGGAGAGATACGGAGAGAGAGAGCAAGATGAGTAGCCATATCTCCATGTTTTGTTTTGTTTTGTTTTGTTTAGTTACTCTTCTTCTTCTTCTCTGTAACTTCTTATATATTATTTGCTTTCTCCTCTGTTGGTAGATACAGTTTCATCATGTGTAGCCAAATCTGTACTATACTATAGTATTTTTTATTGATTAGTGATCAACAAAAACGTGGCACTTAAGGAGAAATTATTTTATAATTTGGTAGTACTATCTTCCTCCATTTTATATAAAAAAACTTTCGAATAAAATCTCCTTCAAAATCTGGGAAAATCTGATACTGTTTTCTTGGCCGGTGGTTGCATCTCCACGAGGAACGAGATCTTCTTTTCTTTCATTTTGTCGACAAAGCAAAGCTTATATATTGAACATTCAGAAATCGGATGCATACGGCCATGGGCCTAAGCCCAAAAAAAATTAAAATCCAATACAATTTGATATCTTTGGACTTTGATTGCTTCAACTTACGCCTGTGTTCATGGATCACCCCATTCCACTAACTTGTGGGTCGACTCTTTTTTTTTTTTACTCAAAATTCCGATCCGCTCAATCCGTAAAAAAATAAATTTATACCCATACACTCCCGATGAAAATCGCTTAATTTTCATCTGAATTTCTCCAATCTTCTTTCCTCTTGAATCATGTATGATGCAATTCTCTTTTGAAAGTAACTTCGTACCTATTCATAACCATCTACGAAACATTATGAAATTCTTTCCCAAAACTTGGTATTAGAAGCACATCTCTAATGATTCTTGTGCCTCTCTTGGTCATCACTTCAATGTATCCCTTTCCTTTTGACATTAGTACAGTTTCATTTCTGACTTGAATTGAAACTTTGATGTTTGTGTTGAGTCTTATGAATAACTTCTCATACAGAGTCATGACTTGTACAACCGATGTTCATAAGCCATACATTTTCTTTGCTTCCTTTTTATTTTTCGTGGCTTGCATTCAACATGTAGTTTTTTTATTAAACCAACTTCTAGTTCACCTTGATTTCATTAACCTTAGCTTCGGTTTCTCCTACCTCAATGTTCTTCTACTATATTTCTAACACTTAGAGTGGCTTCAAACATCCACCGCTCTGATATCATGTTGTGAATTTATTCTGTTTCTTTGACAACATGATTTGTTAAGGGTAACATTTGAGCTTTAACAAAAAACAACATTCACTATTTCTTTTGATACAAAAACTTACAAATTTCACATGCTCATCTTCCCTTTTTAACTCTCTTACAACAATTGAAATGAGTAATTTTACCAATTCCAACTAATACTACACCCCTAACCTTACTTTAATAAACTATCTTCACAAGCAACTCAAACAATACCTATTACACTATTTCAACAACTCCTTAACCACATAAGTTTTAGTAACTAGTCTTCTTTTTTTGGTTTGAGTATAAAATGACATTACTCAACAGGAACACAACAAGGCCTGTCAGATTTTTGGGCTCCTCATGAACAACCATTCTTTCAGCTCAGACACTTCAGGGAGAAGTTAAGTAGTTAACAAACTATTAATAGGTAGGTTCTGAGTATTTGACCAAATGACATTATTACATTAAAAATACAATTAAACAAAGTACTAGTTACAACTTACAAGTTACATATACACCACTTTATAGAGGTTTTAACGAACATATTATACATAGAGAGAGAGATTCTTTTCTCTCATCTTCGTCCCAAAAGAGTTAAAACAGAGAAAATGGAATGTAAACTCCACTTTCTGTGACTCATTTTCTCTTTCCTGAACCGATAGTAAGCAAATCAAAGCTTCTCACGGCGTCATCACGCCCAAGCCTTGCGGCTGACTTAGATTCTTGGCCTGGTTGGGTACCGCTTGAAAACAGTTTACTTGAGCGGTTCTCGCTCAGTAGCTCACCTGATGAGCCAGGTCGGCTGCTTGACATCACCGCCCTTACACTCTCATTTCTTGTTTTCTCAGACACCAGCTGCATATATTGCAACAAAAACATCACAAAACCAACTCTCATCACTTTTGAATATGATCAAATAAACCTTTTAAGCCATCCACTAATCATAAACACAATTCATAAACGAGTATAGCTATAGAAGAGGCATTAGGAAAGAAGCTAACCACTTCTTTGGAAGAGCGAATCCCAGGACTTGATACATTTCGTCTGGCAAACGCTTCAACCGCACCTGAGAATTTTTCTCGCAGATCCTTTCCCTCTGCACAAAAATAGAAAATCAACTTCCGAACATGTATCTCAAAGGTTCGTGGAGAAACCTCAAACACTTGATTTCACAAGCAGTCAACATTTTACTATCTACCTAGAGACGACGCAGGACATAAAATCAAGTTGTACTTATTATACCTGAAGGCTTTTCACTTCTTTCAGCGGATGGTCCTGGAGGGTCCAGAGCTGGTTTTGGATTTGCCTGGTTGAAACAAGACACAAGATAAGACAAACATGAGAGTTCAACGTTTCTAAGAGTTAGTACCTCACACGTTAACCCGGAAAAACACTAACCCTTGATCTCGAACTAGAGCCCATCTGAGGATATTTCAAGATTGTCCAATCAAACACATAGTCGAACTGATAACCTGCAATGCATTAACATATGATATAACTGCGAAACAATTATAGAGAAGAGGGAAAGGAAGGAGAACCAAAAGAGAATAATAGATTTTCTAACCTTCCCGAATGAAAAGGTCCCTGAAAAGTCTTTTCAAATATGAATAATCTGGTTTGTCCTCAAACCTCAATGATCGGCAGTAATGGAAATACGATGTGAACTCGGAGGGAAATGACTTGCAAAGAAGCTGGAGGAATAAGCTTAAATGATGTTTAGTGGAAAGTTACAGAAAGCTAAACACAATGATGACATACCTCTACTGGAGTAAGCATCTTCCTCTCACTAATCTTGTCATATTTCTGTTTCTTGGTACCAGCTTTCAGACCTTGCCATGGTAGACTAAGACAAGACACAGTTTTAAAAGATATTTTTTTTCATGTTTCTTTAAGATGTCACTATAAATACACAAAGGAAGATAGTTCCCTCCTAGTCTCCTACCTTCCTCGTAGAAAATACATGAGCACATAACCAAGCGACTCAAGGTCATCTCTTCTACTTTGCTCTGCATTGAACGAAAAGAGTTATCTCACATATAGTGATTGAAATGAAATGTGTGACGTCGAAACAGTATCTCACCAATCCCAAGGTGTGTATTGACACTTGCATATCGAGCAGTTCCTGTTAGGTTCTTATTCTCCCTGTGTAAATTCCAAAACAACTCTTATGAAGCAAAAGCCAGAAGAGAAGAGTGCATGAAGGAAGGCAAGGAAACATTTAAAGATCCCACACCTGTATGGTATATGCTTATGTGTCTGAAGATCTCTGTACTTTTTAGCAAGCCCATAATCGATAATATACACCTGAGAGATTGAATCTAATCTGTTAACTGATATCACATATGATATGCATTCATCAATAAAGGGTGAAACTAGAAAAGCCTACCTGGTTTGCTTTGCGACCGAGACCCATCAAAAAGTTGTCTGGTTTAATATCACGGTGAAGAAATCCTCTAATGTGCATGTATTCAACTCTGTTTATCTGGAAGTTAATTACACAGAAGAAGAGTTTAGTAAATGATCTCAAAAAAACATTATTCATGAAATAAAAGGGGAAGGGGGAGAAACTTACTAACTGATCAGCAAGCATAAGAACAGTTTTCAAGGAAAAACAGCGAGTGCAGTAGTTGAACAAGTCCTCTAAGCTGGGACCAAGAAGGTCAATTGCCATGCAGTTGTATTCACCCTCGACACCGTACCATTTGAGATGAGGAATACCACCTTTGTCGAATCAAAAAAAAAAAAGAAAGCGAAAACAATTCAGAGACACCATGAAACAGAGAAATGAGGGTGAGAAATGAGAAAACTCACTGCCTCCTTGAAGAAGCATGTATACTTTTGATTCATAGTGTAGTTGAGGATGCTTTGTTTTCACAGGTTCCTAGCAACAAATAGAAAAAAATAGTAAGAAATGTGGTTTATTTACAAGAACAGAGCAGAGGAAGAAAAAGAATCAAATAAGATTCTGAAAGGGAGAAACACAATGAACCATTACTCTGGATTGCAGATTTTGATATCCAATAAAAACTAGTCTAAATAAAACTTGAGAGTATATTAATATAAAGATCCAAGATTCAGTATCAAAACTACTACTACTAGATTGTTTATTTTCTACTTCTTCACCTTTATTATATACATTTTACAAGATTTATAAATATATTGATTTTACCAATGCAGAGACTAGATTTCAAAGATTCAGTATGAAAATTGAACAACTTTATACATTTATTTTTTTACTCAGCACATCTCCAGGTAACCTATAGATGACCATCAAAACTATTACATGTACTAAAACTACCATTAAAAAAGATGTAAAATAAAACAAGAAAAAGTGGGGATTTGAGACAAATAGGTTTGTTTCATTACATACCAGCTTAACAGCAACTTCTTCTCCTGTTTGGACATTACTCCCTTGAAATAAAAAAAATTTACTGTCAGTTTACTATATAACCAAAAAAGGGAGTGGCTACTTTGTGATGGAATCAGTTAATCATAAGTCATACCTATATAAATTTCACCGAAGGAACCACTACCAATCTTCCTACTCAACTTGAATTTGCCGCCTATGACATGCTCCATCCTTCTCTTTTCGATTAAAGACTACCTGAAGGTAAGAGAGCTAGTGGAGTGGGATCTATTGAAATTCCGATTTTCTCAGGAGATTGTTTGAAGAAAAAAGATTAATAAAAAGAAAAAAATTGGGGGGAGACGATGACCGACGAGGATGAGGAGGAGCAAGAAAGATGAAAGAAGACGGCTTTCACATATTTATATATATATATTATCTCAATCATCTTCTTTTACTTACTCTTGTTTCTTTTACTTCTTTTAATAATAAATGTTTTCCGTCACGGGAAAGGCAAAATAAACGAGTGTTTTCTTCTTAATTAATTAAGTTTTAGCACACTAATGACGAATACCTAAACTTGTTTCTTTTTACAAAAAAATTACACTTATGCATCCCATGGGAAATTACCATTCAAGTTTCATAAATGTAAATATACATCACAGTAGATTGATATCTTAAATAACAATTCTGTTTAGATTTATGATATGATGTACTCCCTTGTTTTATATTAGTTGTCGTTATGGGTTTATGCACACAGATTAAAAAAATATTTAATTTTACATGTTTTCAAAATAACAACTCTATTACCAATATATCTAACAATATTTCAACCAATAGAAAAATTGAATAGATAACATTGTCAATAAATTTTGCATTGAAAACCGAAAACGACATTTATTTTAAAACAAAAATTTTATTCTATAATGACTAATAATTTGAAACGGATGGAGTTTATATCTTTGTTGTTTAAATTGTTAACTGTCATGTTGGGTCTTACTAAAAAGAGTTGGATTCGTATTCTTGTCTATTAGAAAGTTTTAAAATGCATTTTCATCACAACTTTCTTTTCGCATAGTAATAGTGGTGATTTTCGATTAGATGGAACGAACCCCCAATGTCTCTAATAGTAATGCTATATCTAAACTAGATGAAATGGAAACAATACGGATGCATGACTGACGTTATCACGTATTTTCATTTGGTTCACAAACCACCAGCTGTATGGAAGGAAGTCATTCCATCATAATAACATTTATTTCAAATTTAAATAATGGGTATAAAACTTAATTTTGGGATAGACTCTGAATGCTGAGTTCATTAACTTATACATGTAGATATGTATTCATTTAATTCTTTAAAAATAAAATTTCTTACAATGAATAAATGGGCGACTTTTCTAGCAAGCGATCAATACTCTTTGAGAAAGAGCTCTTCTATTTTATTTTGAGTATCACTTGGGTTGTTTGTCTAACTACAAAACATATTAGTCTGTACAATGGTCTTTTATTCTAACTTAAACATCATTGTATCTGTGAATTAAAACCACATTGTATTCCAAACTTAATTTTGGGATAGACTCTGAATGCTGAGTTCATTAACTTATACATGTAGATATGTATTCATTTATTAAAAAAAAAAAAATCTATAGGTATCCTTCATTTCTTACAATGAATAAATGGGCGACTTTTCTAGCAAACGATCATTACTCTTTGAGAAAGAGCTCTTCTATTTTATTTTGAGTATCACTTGGGTTGTTTGTCTAACTACAAAACATATTAGTCTGTACAATGGTCTTTTATTCTAACTTAAACATCATTGTATCTGTGAATTAAAACCACATTGTATTCCAAACATGTTGGACCATTTCTGTTGGTGCATGAAAGTATCTTTT
Source organism: Sinapis alba (assembly GCA_012274485.2). NCBI lineage: Eukaryota > Viridiplantae > Streptophyta > Magnoliopsida > Brassicales > Brassicaceae > Sinapis > Sinapis alba. The sequence continues at coordinate 67,468 of MU106338.1, read as the reverse complement.
ATTGTTCTTGTAAGATTGAATCATCGTTTTAAATTATTTTAATTTTAAGACTTTTTAAGCACTTGTTTTAAACCGTTTCTTTCAATATTTTCATAAGTTAGCTGTTAGCAGCTAATCCTTACATGTATAGGTGCTATAACCAAATAACAAAATAATGATATACTTTCATCTGTTTCATAATAAATGTTATTCTAGTTTTTTGTTTTGATACACAAAAGTATCACTTTACAATTTCAATGCAAATTATATTTACTTCTATCTTGAAATTAATTGTAAACTGCATTAATTTTATAAATAATTTTATTTATTTTAAATACTATTGGTTAATTAATAACAATTTAAATACATTGAATCATTTTTTAATATGTGTCAAAAATGTCAAAGTAAAACTTATATTGAAACGGATGGAGTATCAAATATGTTCAGAGCTAGTTATATATATATGTCCAACAAAAAGCTAGATATCTAACTCTACTCTACAGAATAAACTATTGCAATACTTTTGTAGAGTAACTTTCAAATTCAGTAATCAATATGGCTGTCTGAGTTAAATGTTTTTGCTTCTTTAGAAATTGCCAGATTATAACGATCATGGAAACCAAAGCAAAGTAATAATATTAATAAAAACAAAACCTAAATGGAAAAGACAAGAAAACTAGAAGCAAAGTAGAGACTTGGATTTTGCACAACTAATTGTATGCACAAAATGAAACATAGACAAAATGGTTAATTTCTATCTGCAGCTGATCGAGAAATCATAGAGTTAAAAGTAGTCCAAACACAAAGACACAAACGTCGTACTTGTGTAAGTGATATAATATGATACAATTAACTATGGCACCAAGCGATCAAATGACTAAACGAGTTAGTAAAGAGTTGGTGGTATAAATTAAACAAAAACTTGACAATCAAAATCGTTTTTTGAGAACGACAATAGAAATCATTGAACCGTTTATATTGTGATAACTCTTTTCTTTTTCAAAAAGAACACATTTATTTTATAGCTTAGTTAAGATTACTATTTAGTATTTATGGTTCAGCCAACAAAATTATAACTAAACCACCATCTTGACCACTGTTACGGTATCGTCAACATTTGTTACTGCATTATGTCACTAGACTAATCGTACCATTCTCTGCTTTTTAGAAATACATTATATATTTTCATCAAAAAAAGAAGAAGAAATACATTATATATTGAAGAACAATATTATAACTATATATTGAAGAACAATATTATAACAGTTAAAAGAAAACAAACAATATTATAATAGTGTCGACTTTATGAATGTTTGTAGTGCCAAAGAAAGGATCCTATGGGCTATAGAGTATGGGGCAATGATAAATAATATGAATGTAAGGTCAGCTTCTGTCTGTTGTTACCGTTTACACAACATATCATACATTTATGTCCAAACATTCCATTTATTTTCCATTATTTTTTTGTCAATAAATACAATAACCATCGAAAAGTCAGATTTGCTTTTGAAACAATGTCCTTAGTTTATATCCACATAATAATTATATATTATATCTAATAAAACATATAATAAGTTGCTTCTTATTGATTTGAAAGTACATACACTATCGTTTCAAAATCAATCAGTGTAGTAAAAACATGTTCCATATGCGACGTCGGACCGACTCTGAACAAACACATTAGAATCCATAGACGGTGAGCTCGAGCTTAGAGAGAGAAGAAGATGTAAAGTTTGTTATTATTCAAAATGTTCAGCCTTTGTTACAGACGGTACACTATATATAGTGTTTGTCAATTTGGTTTAATCACTATACCACTACATTAGAAATCGGTTTCTTAATTTCAATATCCCCCTCAAAGAATGAATAACTTGTGAATACTCATTTTGGATATTAAGTGCTTGAAGAGTCCCAGTTGAACAACCTTGATAAAGAGATCAACCAATTAATTATCACTCAGAACATGTAAAGCCTTCAAAAAACCACTATGCATCCTCTCTAACCACATGATAATCATTCTCTATATGTTTTGTACATTCATGAAAACGGGGTTAAAAACAATATGCAATATTGACTGATGATCACAAAACAAAGTACTTGGAGAAGTTGGAGAACAATGCATGTCTAGAAATAAAGCAGTTAACCAAACCAATTCACATGTTGCATCAATCATGGATCGATACTCTGCTCCATAACTGCTTCTAGACATAGTATGTTGTTTTATTGATCTCCAAGAATTTAAGGAATTTCGAGAAACATACAATGCCCCAATCAACATCAGAGAAGGTACTAAGATGAATAAGAGATGAAGCCGAATATAAAAGTCTTTGGCTTGGATCATTCTTCAAATAATGCAACACTCTATTCGTTGTCTGGAGATATGTGGAACGTGGTTGAGACATGTATTGACTCAGCTTGTGTACAAGAAAATTAATGTATGACTGATTATGAGTCAAAATACAATAACTTTTCCACACATCTTATGTATATAGAAGCATCTGGTAATAACTCATCATTAGAAGCTGAAACAGACTGAGTATTATCCAATAGAACAAAATTCGGTTTACAGCCTAGCCTAGAAGCATCATAAAGTAAACTCCAAGGTGTATTATCTGCTGGTCCAAGATCATGTAACTTGAAAGCTGATTATAACGCCATCTTGAATGCATCAATATGTGAATCATTACTACCAACAACCAGTATATCATCAACATAAACTAAGATAGCCACAAAGTCATGTGAAATGTTTCTGACAAACAGAAAATGATCAGAAGGAGTTTGAACAAAACCTTAGTCAAGGATCACATATGTGAGTTTGTGATTCCACTAACGAGATGCTTGTTTCAAGTCATATAAAGACTTATTAAGCTTGCACACTGAATTAGGTGGAACATGTTTGCATGTAAGTTTGATAATATCCTTATGGCAAGACCATACATATATATCTCTTCATCCAAATTACCACTCAAAAACACATTGCCAATATCAAGTTGTATAATAGACGAATTTTTGATAGCAACCAACCCAATTAATAACCTGAAAGTACCCAACTTGGCTACTGGTGAAAACATGTCCAAATAATCCAGCCTTTCCAATTGTGTGTAGCCTTTAGCAATTTTTTTTTAAATTTGTTTATTATTATAGGAAAACTTAACTTGAAAGTTTAATTCTTTTCTTAACAAACCTAAAATTACTAAATATATATATCACAGTTTCTTAATAAATAATACCAACATATTATTAAATGAATATGTAAACTGAGCACAAAAGTAAATTTTAATTAATTAATTTTATTTTATAGACAAGTTTTAAAAATATCCATAATATTAATCATTTTCATATTATGTAATGTTAAACAAATTAATTTTATGAAACCTTATTTGTTTATCGTAATTATCATATTATCATTTTATTTATTTTCCATACTAATGCATAAATATAGATTTAAAAATAAAATAAAAAAAAAAAGATAAACAACCATCCTAAGTTCTGGAAAAAAATCCAAAAAAATTAGAGGTGTGCATTTTGGGCTAAATTCAGAATTGGTTTGGGTTACTTTCGGTTCACTTTGTTGGTTATAAGGAAACTCTAACTGAAGTAAACTGTAATTAGTTTGGTTAGTTTGTATTCGGTGGAGTTCAGTTTAGTTTGAGTTTGATTTATTTTAACCGAATTAGTTTCTAATTTTGTTCTAGTTATGTTAAGAAATATAATTGTAAAACATAAACAAATCATTATTTGATAAATAATTATTTTCTTCATAGATAAATATAAAAATTAATATTACAATAAAAATATAAACTATTCAATCCAATAATTTTGGAGCATTATCTTCAAACCTAGTACAATTTTAGATTTTGATGATACTGTAAAAGAGTCATGTATTATAAATTTTAATATTATTTACGTTAGATTGTTAACTATCTTAAATTTTAACATTATAAATATATTTAGTAAACCTAATTAAATAAACATTTTGGGTTTTTGATTGTTTGATTTAAAAAAAAAACATTTAGATTGATAAAAGCTTTAATCAAATTAGACATATATTTTGATTTAGTTTGAATTGGTTCATGTTTAATTGGTTCGGTTCGATTTTGTTCTTATTTATTTCTAATGAAAACTTTGATTTTGGTTTTTGTTTAAAATATATAATTATTTGAAAAAAAATTCTAATTATTTTAAGGAGTCTATTTTTTAAAAAGCGGTTAGATAAGAAAAGTTTTTGAAAAGACAAAAACCAAAATTTAATCTAAAATTTACAAACAATTAACACTTAAACCACGACAATTAAAAATAAGTTATGAGAAATTCTTTAAAATGATATTTTTACTTTAGTTTTATAAAAATAATCTTTGAAAAGAAAAATGATCAAATATTTCATTAATAATATAAATATATATTTATAATTTTAAAATTAATTACTTTATGCTTATAGTTTAGAGTTAAGGAATAAAGTTTTGAAAGTGATGTTTCAAATATTAAAAAATAAAAATAAATATAAAAAAAAATTAAAATATTTTTTTAAAAAACTATTTTGTAATTAAAAAAGTAGTTATTTGAGTGAATTGGTCCATAATTATTCATTGTATTGGAATAGGTCTTTTTTCCTAACTTATTCTATAATCAACTCAAACCGAACCGAATGAACCAAATAACTTTTCTCCTAAAAGGCTAAAATCCATCCATCAATGTCGTCGTCTCCGGAAAAGAAGAAGAAGAAGAAGAAGAAGAAGAACCAGTGGACGCCGCAACCGAACCCAACTCCGTCACTTCCCGATGAATTGCTCACAAGCTGCATCGCACGCCTCTCAAGGTTGCACTACCCGACTCTCTCCCTCGTCTCCAAGAGCTTTCGATCTCTTCTCGCCTCACCGGAGCTCTACAAAGCCCGATCACTCTCATCTCGTACAGAGAGCTGTCTCTACCTTTGTCTAGAGTCATCTTCTGACTCTCTCTGGTTCACCCTCTGCCAAAAACCTGATAAAACCATAACCAATGATGACGTCAGCAGAAAGAACAAGAAGTCAACTAGTTATGTTTTATGTAAAGTCCTCCCACCTCTCCACTCTCCTCCTTCCGTGTTTCCCGGTCTTGTCTCCGTTGGTTCCGACATCTACAACATCAGATCCTCTTCTAACGTCTCGGTTCTCGATTGTCGGTTTCACACGTGGCACAAAGCTCCAAGCTTGCCTGTGGAGCTGATGACGCTCTCTGCTTGCGTCGTTGATGATGAGAAGATACACGTGGCAGGGATCAACGGCGAGTCACTGAAGAACTCATCCAAGGTGTTGGACACGAGAACACGAACGTGGGATCACGTGGTCCCAATCCCTTGCAGCATGACGAGACGCGGCGCTTTGAACATGAGAAGCGTGTGTATCGACGGGAAGGCATACGTGGCGACTGAGGAAGGTGTGGTTTATTATAACTCCGTGGAAGGTAAGTGGGAACTGGGCGAAGCAAAGATGGGTTCTTTCTGGTTTTCAGATTCTTATTGCGAGGTGGAGAATGTTTTGTACTCTGTTTTTGATGGAATGTTGAGATGGTACGACGGTGAGCTAAACATTTGGAGAAGTTTGGAGGGTTTGGTCGGACTGCCTAAGTTCTTGCCTGGTGTTTCTGTTAGATTGTGTGATTATGGATGTAAGATGGTTGTAGTGTGGGACAAGAACATGCTCTCTAGTGGCGAGAAGATGATTTGGTGTGCTGAGATTGCTCTTGAAAGGCGTAGAATTAGTGAAATTTGGGGAGAAGTTAAGTGGATTGATCATGTGCTTACAGTTCCTATAGGTTATTATATCGTTAAGGCTCTTGCTGCTACCGTTTGATGAATGTGTATATTTGCATTGTGTGTGTGATCTTTTGCTGACTTGTATTATGAATGAATGCACTCGTCTACAATTTTCACTTTTTTGTACTACTCTCCCAATATATATACATCAGCGACATACTCGGAAGACATTGCTGGATAAGGTGAAAGCATCATGCCTTAAATCATTGCTTCTCATCTCTCTGACCATTCATGATGCATCTTTGTATGTTCCACTTTGTGCATGCATACCTTTGCATATGTACAGTGTTCCCAGAAACAACATCTTTTCTAACCATCACTTCAAAAACTTTCATCACACTAACTATTCCTGAAGGGCAGAGCATTAACTGGAGGTTTATTACAATCACCTAAGGCAAGTTTCAGCCTCTGAGTCTTCCTTACAGGTTTACTTTCAGTTTCAGTGGTACAACCAAAGTAGATTCCCCCCATAGAGAGACCAACACAAAACAAAGCAAAGCAACACATGAAAAAAAAAATATTTACTTGCTTTTTGATTCAACTAAACCTTTTGAACAATAATATATCAATCAACCAAATCATATAGTGAAAACTGTTTGAACAATACTTAAAATTTTCTCTCTACCCACACAACATCAAACAATCCATCTTCCCCCACCTTAGTCTTCCAAACTGTACTTTCTCCAACATGATTGTGTGTATCTAGAACTCTGGGTTTAGGCTTTGCCATCGTCATCATCCGGATGATGAGCTGGATTTGCCTTCTTTCTCTGGAACTTCTTCTATCTGCGTTGGCAAGAAGCTTCCTTGGGTGCCACCCGCTGATTCATCCTCTGCCAAATGTTCTTTTAAACAATACAATCAAGTTAGAGCTAAAACTTATTAAGCAACTCCGAGACAGTGAATTTGATGTGAAATGCTTTTACCAAAGAGAGATTTAATTGATGGCCGCTTGGGCTTCATGCTCTTCTTCTTCAGCTCAGCTGCAACAGTAACACATATGAAGTTACAACAGAGCAAAAGTTACAAGTCGAGGAGTTCCTTATGTATGTGTGATTTATTTACCTATTCCTGATAATTGATCTTCATTTACAATTTCAACGTTCTTGTAAGTATAACCCACAAAGTTGATGTCTTTAGATGAGAGCATCTGGAGAGAGAAGAAAACCAAAAACAAAGACATTGTTATCAAGCAAATTCATTTTTCGTTGATTCTTGTCATGATTTAGGAAAACTGTGTACCTTCCTCCATGGACCTGATTTTGCCACCTTTGGAACTTGCTTGTCCGTCTGCTACACAAGCAATTATAAATGAATATCTACCAACTTTCTACATCAACAGCTTATAATAAGCATCACTGGTGATCATGCCATCGATTTGTATATTTAAACAACCGTCCTTCTGTTAGGATTTCACTTTTGGTTTTTACCTCATCATCAAACTTTTCGAAGTTTTGGGTGTCCAACTCGTCATTGACTTGGGGAATAAAAGCCGCCTTCATTTGATATAACTTTCCCCATTCGACACCTATAAACCAAGGATGATCCTAGAAGCAAAAAAAGAGTTTGTTAGACTCTCCTTAGTCTATAATAGACAAGGGAAATTCAGATCCTCAAGTTGTTAAAACGCAAAACTGTACCTTGATTTCATATGCTCCTTTTGTTCCAAGCCTTTGCTCTACGTTGCATAAAAGTCTACAAATAAGATCCTTGGCTTCTGGAGATAATCTAACCTCTTCCGGGAATTTCAAATAGTTTCTCCAATTCACTATCTGCATTAAAGAAGACAATCAGTTATGAAAAGGTTACTAGTATCACCAAAGAGGATTTGTTACCTTCCTACAAGTTGTCATTGGATCATCTGAATAAAACGGTGGAAACCCCACAAGCATTTCATACATGATGGCACCGAGAGACCACCTAAAGGAGTAAAAGCCCCAAGAAAGTTTGATCAACAAGACTTACTCTAAAGAGATAAATCAAACAGAACAGTTTCGCTGCACCTACCAATCACATTCCATTCCATATCCTTTCTTCAACAAAACTTCTGGAGCAATATAATCAGGAGTTCCAACTGTGGAATAAGCCTGTAACCAATAAAAATAAATTCACTTAGTAAGCCATATTCCAGCTAGAAACTCCTATTTGAACATAGAGAAAAAACTTCATAGAATAAAGGGCAGACTAGTAGTGACCGGTTTGTATTAACATAAAACTCACAAGCATCCTTCTATTTCTCTGCCAGTTTTGCAGCTGTTCCATTTGGGAGAGGGTGCGTCTCGATGCCACAGGGCGACCATCGCTTTGTAAAGCTCCACTAACGTTCTGTGCATATGTGAAATCCTTTTCCTCGAGAATACTACAGTCTAATGGCTTACATAATCCAAAATCTGATAGTTTCATGTGACCACTTCTATCAAGTAGCAGATTATCAGGCTTGATATCTCTGTAAAAAAAATGAAGGGATACTTAGAACATCAAAAAGAAAAAAAGGACACAATAGATCATACAAGTTTGTTGCTTCACTAGACCTGTGGATATAATTGTGCTTATGAATGGACTCGATAGCTAAGACAGTCTCCCCAACATAAAACCTTGCCTCATCTTCAGTAAGTGTGTCTTTCCTCATAAGTAACGTCATCATATCTCCACCAGGTAGATACTCCATGATTAGATACAAATATTCTTCATCTTGGAATGAACAATACAGCTTCACAATGCAATTGCTGTCAACCTCCGCAAGTAAATTTCTCTCTGCTTTCACATGTTCCACCTGGCCTCTACGAAGCATCTCAGATTTCTTAAGCTTTTTCATTGCATAGACATGGCCTGTTCCCTTCTCCCTACATATCCTAACCTGCAATTCAAGAGAGAAACATTAAAATGTTAACGTTTCAATCTAACAACACCTAAAAGCTTAAAAAGGTTTACACTAAACCTCTCCAAAAGCGCCCTTTCCTATCATTGTCAATAGCTCGAAGTCATCAGTCCCCATTTTATGCCTCTGACGCCGCATGTATTCTGTTTCCTTCTTCTCTAAATCCTTCAGCAAATTCTTTTGTTGTTCCTCAGAGACTTCTGCAGCAGCTAACTTATTTTCTAGCATATTACGTCTGCAGCAAATGAAATTGCCCCAAAAACACATAACAATATGCATACAAGTTGACATATAAATAGCAGAAAATGATCTCATATGACATAAATCTTTCATAAAGATAACATACTCTAAAACTCCTTGGAAAGTTCAATAACAAACATGTACAAGAAGCATACCGCTCGTGTCTTTGTTGCTGACTTTGCACTTGTTTTTTGTAATGATTTTCGATATACTGTTTGGCAGCTGCAGCCTTCTGCTTTGTTGCATTTGACACAACTTCTTCTTCACCTCCAGCTGTATCCTTTACATTAATTCTAGTAGCTTCCTTCTTTTTCGAGGATTTCTCCTTCCCTTTAGACTTTATCTTATTCAGCCAAGCTTTGGCGATATCCATAGCTTCCCCTTAAGTTGATCTCAAACCAAATATCTTAGATATGCTCCTTATGAAAAAATACGTGGAGAGTTTGATAACTAATGATGTTTACTCCACCAATGTACAACAAGATTTCTCTATCGCCTCGCACCTACAACAAGATTACATATATGAGCTAACACAGTGACTCCAACGAAAGAACTTAAAGAGAATACTCAATGCAACAAGACAATGTTTGACCAAAAGTGCTTACATGATGAACACGTTTTACAGGGCAAACACAGAAGGGTATGTAAGACAACACAGCTAAGATAAGGCAAAACACAAACCTGAAGCTTGAACTCTGACAAAACTCATTCAGTTCTACGCATTCAATTGGTTAATCAAATGCCTAGTAAGTAGCCAAGTTAGTACCTTAAACGAGCACAAAGTTGGCAGCTTTTTTTTACTCATTAGGTTCCTAAACATCATTCAATAGAGTATGTTCTCAAATCAAACGCATATATGAAACCGTAATTTCGAGAATTACTCACCAATACAAACACTCTATAAGATGATCACTGGAAGGTAAGACGATATGAAAGAGTGAACACAGAACATACTAACTCAATGTACCCTCAAGAACAAAGCGTGTGAACTAGAACACACAAAGACGGAGAGATAGAAAGATAGGCGCGTTTTGTGGTGATGGTTTAAGTAAGAAACCTCGAGTTCAGGGAATTGATTCCTCCATTTCTTTTCTTTGTTCCTTCGATTTTTTTATGGGTTTGAAAAAAAGTTGCAGTGAAAGAGAAAGGAGAGGAAAGTTTGAAGCTTTGGTTGCTTTTGATGTGTGAAAGGATTACAAAGAGACACTATGCACAAGCACAAACGCAGCTCTTCTCTGTTTTTGGGCAAATGTCGTTTTACACTTTGGGTCTTTTTGAGGATTGGGTTAATGTCAAATCATAGAAACTATTTGATTATGAGTTTTATTGCAAAGATGTCTCAGTTTTTAACAAAACATGTGTTACCTTATTTACAAGATTTACTTACTTCAATGACTCCATAAACAACACTTTTCAATCTTTAATACTATGTTTTTGGAAAATTAAAAATTTTAGATGCATATATAATAAGACTAGTCGTTTTTTAGACCATCTCCATCCCTATTCCATATTTTACTCCAAAAATGAAGTGAAAAATGGTGTGTGAATAAAAAATAAAAAATTACTCCAAAAATAGAGTAATCTTTTATTTTTGAGTAATTCCCTTAGATAGCCTCTTTTAGTTTTTTTGTCCCCAAAATAGTTTTTAAGGAGGAAAATGACCAAAATGTTTTTTTTTGAAGCTAAAAAATTCATTTATATGCATTTATCTCCCAAGGGTTAACTAATTTGGACTTTAGGGTTTAGAGTTAAGGGGTGGGTTTGGGGTTAGGGTTTCAAATTTCAAAAAAAAAATAAAAAAAAAATCAAAATTTCAAAAAAAAAGTCTATTTTAGTCATTTTATTTTTTGAGGGCTATTTTTGTGACAAAAACTTAAAAAGAGCTATTTAAGAGAATTGCCCTTTATTTTTTGTTCACACTCCATTTTCTACTCCATTTTTGGAGTAAAATATGGAGTGGGGATGAAGATGCCCTTAGACGTGATCGCAACTGCATAATTTTGTCATAAAACTGCATAATATGGGTACACAGAGATATTTTTTGCTAACAATGTGTTTAATTCCTAAGTCATTTTCATCGTATATCTATGATTTGTGTTTTTTACCTTACACACTCCTATGTTTCGGATAGGCTTACCAATTCTACTTGATGTTTTGTTTTTGTCAAAAAGACACACCAAATGAAAAAGGTTCAAAAGCCTTGATATCCGCTGGAGATGCGTCTATTACGACACGTGACATTTATGAACAACATGGTCCTAAGCTTTCCAACTACTTATGCTATGTTTTGATTTGTCAACAATATTCTTTTCTTTGCAATTTGTCAATTTTAGGAAATTATTATTAACATTATGTAAAACTTAACATTGTTTACCGACTCTTCGAATTTAATTTTTGAAGTTTTAGTATTGATAAACTCATAAAAAAGAAATCATAGTTCACTATGTTTTTAGTTACAACACACACAGAAACAATTAAAAGTTTTCATTGTAAGATAATTTTAATTTATGATTTAATTCGTTAATTCATAACTATGTGTTTTATTAACTTTTGTTCTTTCAGTCTCCGGATTACATGACTACTTTAAAAATAAAGATATTATAAGAATATAGTTTACTAATGAAATGCTCTATGAACTAAATGTACTTGATATCTGAAATGTTTATGCGCCACATCAATACGAATTCAAAAAAAAAAAAAGAATCAACTTTAATTTATCTTTATGAAAAAAACATGGTTAGAGATTTAAGAGGATAAATGTTTGATTTTCACAATCTTTGAAGAGCTTTGAGGTGGGGAGAGTCACAAAGGGGACCATTGTGTGTCGCCAAACTTTGTTGGTATGTATCACATTCATATTTTTCGATATAATTAAACGTATTGAACTATTTATAAAAATATAGATTATCACAACGTTACGAGTCTAATATCAATGGTTCCAACAATACAATTATTGTTATTATCATATGTTCTTCTTTCATAAAGATAACTTATGAAGAGGTGCAATAGAAGTATTGGGCGATTAGAACATTTTATTGGACCAAGTTGTTTTAGATACAAGACATATAATAATTAAGTAGAACACTTTCACATGTTAGAGTTTTCTTCTCTCCAAATTATCATATGATTATATCATTATCACCAGTATTGCTTGGACATAACCTAAAGCTTCCAACAACAGTAAAGTTACATCCGAGTTACAATGGGGGTAAGTAATTTACACGCATGCCTTTGTTTCTAGCACGCTTCTGTAAAGTCTACTTTTTTCTTTCTCCATTTATCACAGCTAATATTCGAAAGATCTTAAATCATTCTAGGGTTTAGGATTTGAGTTATATGGTAAATTGTATGTTTAGACTTTAGTGGATAAATGACCAATGGGGTTTGTAAATCTAATAATCAATGACTTAGTTACATAAATTGCTCCCAACAAAAAATTAAATTGATAGGAAACTAAGTATCTCTACTGAACCATACAAACAACATATATGAATATGTAAAGAACTATATATAAAAATATAAGAAAAAACGTTAAACTGCTGCTATAAATCGAATTTTTGTTCGTTGTATGTTTCAACTAGATTCTCCCAAGAAAGAGACCTGTTTTGAATGTTGTTCTCCATGTTGGAGACAGTTTTAGGCCTCATCATCACTCCAAATCTCTGAGGCTTTCACTTGTCAACCACAGCTTCTTCTGGACAATGAGTATGACATTGTCAGAGTCTTGGTCTGACTCCGAGGCTGCTTTGGTTTCAACTGCTTCCCAATGCAAAGCCTTAAGATACTTCTTCACAAGATCGACCACAGATTGTTTGTCCCTTATGAGTATGAAACCGCTTGGACGAAGTATACGGTCCATCTCCAACAGTAAATCCTCTGCGCTGCAACCTCTCTTCTTGATATCGGAAATGATATCCCAAGCATGGAGTAAATCATAAGTCCTAGGGTAAGTTGAGAACGCTTCACACCTGCGATATGATAAACCATAAGGAAACATATACATACAAATAGATTTTGATTAAGTGAAAAACGGTTAAAGGAGAAACTGACCAGCTATGAACAGCACCCATCAGGCCTCTGTCGTATATTAGCTTAAGCGTGTTGGGCCCATCTTCGGGAACAACATTCATAACCCAAACATCTTTGTCATTCAGAGCAGCTGCAAAGGAACCTATATTTGCTTTCATGTCCATTATGTTCCTCACAGTGTCTGATTGAATTTTTGGACTCAAGAGATCCCAGTAAGCATCTACCCTCTTCCTCCAAGTTTCCTGTATGTGGGAAGCTATAAGATAAGGTGACTACAGTTTCTATATCACTTGCAAAAGAATAAGAACATACTGTATCCTTCTCAAACATGTCAGTGGAATATCCAAAGTCAGCTAGCCGAGGAGGAGGAGAGGTTAATCGAGCTGGCCATGGAGCCAATCCACTTCCCTTGCTTTTGTGGTCATCTAATGGAAACGGCAAGAAAATGATCTCAAATATCATAAAAATGTGAAGAGGAAGAATGAAAACTTACGGTCACTGTATTGAGTAATGCAGGCTTCCATGTTAACACCATACACAGCATCAGGGTCAATGTCGGAATTGCAAAGAGGAGGCTGTGTTCCAGGTTCTCTTCCCAGATAACAATCGTTTGACAAAGGTTTTTGCCAGATCACAGTTTGATTCCTCTTAGCAGCTATCGTCCAACACATACGCTCAACAAGAGCACTCATCTCTCTCCATATCCTGAGATCCTCCTCATCTTGTGCGTATGCCTCTGGAGACGAATATGCAAAATAGCCACCAGGTCTCAGCACCCTGTCTAGCTCGAGAAGAAGAATGCCGTCTCTCTGAAGCCAGTCGATACGGCAACGTGAACAATGTGCAAGTTCAAAGGATCTGCTTGGGTATGGGAGCCTTTTGGTCCCTAGAACGCCGAGGTAAGCAGGAATCCCTCTCTCAAGAGCAAACTGGATTTGGTTCTGATGCACATCGTTTGGTGCCAAGGACATGGTCATAATATCTGAAGCAAGAAGATAACCTCCAAAGCTTGCAACACCACAGCCAACGTCAAGAAACGTCCTCAGCTTTCCCCTATTGTTCAACTTGTTGTTTGGAAACTTAAGCATCTACAATTTCAAAACAAAATAGTATCAGTAACTGAAAGAAAGATCTATCTATTAGTAGTATCTCTGCCTTACATTAGCCATGGATGCAATGTACTTATCAGCACCGTAGTGAAAATGAGTGCCACCACCAGGGAAATTGATTTTATCCCCCTTGACAACCATCCAGTTTTGGTCAGACTTCTCATGGGCAAGATGAGTATGAGGAATGTTCACTTTCCAAACCTCGTCTCTGCTTTTCGGCCACTTGATGGGAACCTGCACATATTAAAACATGTCAAGAGACACTGAGATGTTAAAAAAAAAAAGGAAAAAGAAAAACCCACTCACCTTATAACCAGGAGGAGGAGGAATCAAGCAGTTAAAACGTCTTTCAGGAGGAGGGCAATGACGTTCATAGTGCTCCATCAAAGACAAGTCAAGCTTTAGTCTCAATTGGTAAATGAGATTCCTGTCTAAGCAAGGGATAAGCTCCGAGTGCCGGTCATCACACACCTTTTTTTGCAAGGAATGAGAATTATTTAACCATCAAATTGTACAAGGGAAGAGGAGAAGAGAATAATGAAAAACTTACAGGGAAGCTTCTTGGTGTGAAACCATTGAGTTCATCTTCTACATACAAGGAGGTAGAAGAAGTGTCATCCTTTTTGGTATCATCATCACCAGCAGCTAAGCCAAGTTTCCTCCCATACTCAATAGCTGCTGCTGCTGATGCCCCATGGTTAGAAGAGTCAAAGAAGAGATATACGGAAACAAGAAGAACCGCTGCAACGCAGAGCAGAACAATGAGTGGCTTCTTTTTCCCTCCATCTGATCTTCCCCTCATCGCCTTTTGTCGTATAGTGATGACTTTCAAAAACGAGAGATTCTACTACGAAACAACAAGGTTGGAGACTTCAGTATCAAGAATCACCATTTATCAATCACAGTAGCAATATGTAACTCAGAACCAATGAAGCATTACTAAAGCGTGTTGACATTTGATTCTGATGACACTGACAATTAGAATGTGATAAAAGGGAATGAATGAATAATGTAAAAAGTTTGGTAATCATGAATGAATAATTCTGATGACACTAACAATTGAACACGAAGGAATCTACGAGAAGCTATTCGCATCATCAAACGAAATATCAAATGGGAACTTCAAAATTGGAAACTTTAAGCAATCAGAAAATAGAAAAGTTAGTAGAAGACCTGCTAGTTCTGGAGATAGCAGGCCAAGGAAGGGATGATCAGTAAGTAGCTCTTAGATTTGGAAGACAAACAGAAAGACAGAGAGAGATTGAAGAAAAGGAGTGAGATTCGGATCTAAGAATGTAATAAAGAGACTTCTTCTTCTTCTCTATTCCTTCCTTTTTGGTGGAAATGGGATTCCAAAGCACCAAAGCGGCAGAAGCAATAGAGAGAGAGGGAGAGAAGCGTCGAAGGTCGTTTATTATTTAACAATCTGATTTGATTTGCATTGAATTCTAATTGATCTTTTATTTCTTCCTTAATATTTGGTGCGTGTGTGTGTGTATGTGTCGGTGATCTTTTTGTTTCTGTAACATGAACATTTTTTTTTTTTAATTTGGTGATTATTTTTAGCCTCTGGATCTACGCTTTCTTTCTCATCTGAGTTAGTTTAGTCAGAACATATTACTCCGAATGAAAATTTGGATTTAACACTTGTCCAATTGTGTTTTGGTTGACTTACCCACCCAAACTTTCTATTCTTCTTCTCCTACAAATGACATAACTTCTTTGTACACTTTGTTAATTTAGTTGATGATTGTTTGTAGTTTTTGTTTTGGTTTTAGTTTTTGTTTTTCTAACGAATTATATTTCATTCGATTAAGTTTTAGCTTTTAGTTTTTGTTTTTGTAAAAATTATTTGATTTGTCAATCAAGTTTTTTTTGACAAAAAAATTTCTAAAATTTAGGAAAACTAATTTTTTAAAATCATTTTTGTATTGAAAACCCAAAAATCAACTTTTGTGGGTTTTCAATACAAAAATGATTTTTTATAAAATACTATTTTTAATTAATTAATAATTAAATAAATAATATTTTTATAAAGAAAATTCCCATATAATTTTTATCACTTAAAAATTAATGTAAAATAATGTATTGGTGTTTCATCTGTAAATAAATATAGATATTTTTAATATTAAATGTAAACAATTAGTTATTAATTTCTATAAATAAAATTATTGAATAATTTTAATAATTATTAGACACACTTAAAAGCTAAAATTATAAAAACTTAAAATATTTTATTAACACAATATATTATATTAATTTGAAAATAGCCATTCAAGTTATTAAAATGAAAAATATGTTATAAAAATTATAAATAATTTTAAAATTTTAAAATATCTTAAAAATTAATAATTTATTGATATTTATTATTTATATTTTAGCATAATGCTTAAAATAAAATGATTTACAGACATCGTAATGTTTTTAATTTTAAATAACAACCACTATATTTTGATAAATTTTAATGGTAATTTTTAATTATTTTATTATCTTAAAACAATTTATTGATTATTTTTATATTTTTTGAAATTGTAAAAGTTAATTAATGCATTTTATTTAAATTTGATATATAAATCATAATCTAAGAAATAAATAGTATTCACTCCGTTTCAAAAATATGCATATTCTAGAGAAATTTTGGTTTCAAAAAGATACATTTTTTTACATTTTCAATACAATTTTTTTAACTAATAATGAAAAATTGTGAAGTTCAAAATAGTAATTACATTTTATAAAATTTTATTAGTTTAAAAGCATAGAAAATATAAAATTACAGAAATTATGTATTTATAACTATGTTTTAATATATTTTATTAAAAAATTAAAAAAAAAATGTGAAAAAAGTGAAAATTCTAAAATATCTATTATTTTTAAACGAATGGAGTAAGATATAACTTTATTGGAAATCAAACAAAAGTTAAAATAACTAAGCGAGCTTTTCCTGATTTTGTTACCCATAAAACTTAAAACTTCTATTCTGGATTCAAACGTTAAATTGTTTGCTGCAACAAGGTGTTTCAGCTCGATATTCCCATGGAAACAAACCGAGTTTTTCCTGATACGGACCATACGGTTACTTCTGATACTCATCTTATTTCACAAGTTTTGCATGATTTGGTTTCCTCCGTTACCTGAATCGTGAAACGTGAGCACTTTTTCTCATTGGAAATACGACTGCTCTGGATGAAAAAGTGAAAGAAAAAAAGTTTTTAAAGAATTCGATGAAAATGTCTGAAAGTGTTCTCTAATCAATTGCTATGTGAACAACGTTACATGGACAACTTTTGGTGGACATGGTATCTTGGACGAGTGCATATGTATTTGTTCACAAAATCATGTATAGAAACAATTAATCACTAAGATCTTTCTTATCTTAATGTAAAACCATATAAAACCATTTTTGTTGTGTTTATTCGATTTCACATACTAAACTCATATTTCATCTTTACTCCTTCAAGTCGTTTTGTTTACGATGAAATTTTAAATATATAAATGTATTTAGGTATAATTGTTAAGAGACCACAAAATAAGACATATTAATAGTCTATATATATTTAATTAATTTGTTAAGTTAATAATAAAATGGTCCAATAATAGATTTATGTACAGTAGATTTTTAATGATTCTATTTTGATAGAGTAGATGAAAAAGCTATCATTTTTACTATATTACGACTCTCAGCAACAGGAAAAAAAAAGATCGGAAGAGAGTAAGAGAAAAAAAAAAAAAGAATTATGAAAGAAACAAAACAATTTCCAGCATTTATTTATACTAAACTGAGGGCAATGTGGGGTTAGTGATTTTTGTACACTAAAATAAGTGTATCGATATTAAAAATGCCTTATTTTGACACAATGACATGGAAAGTGTTTTAAATTGTAAATGACGGCTAAAATAAAATAAATTAATAAATAACATAAGTAATTAATTTTATTAATATATATATATATGAAAATTTTAAAATATCATTTTAAATACAAATGAATTATATGAGAGAAAATTAAGCATATGCTCTTTTCCACTTATCAATGACATGATAAGTTACTTTCAGCATGAGAAACACATTTTATTGATCAAATATTTGTTATACCCATAACTAAAATCATACGCACTCACCAAACATATGCATTGCCCACAACAAATCATAACACCATTAGTACATTACATGAGTTTAGTTGGATAAAGGATTTATGGGATGGGTCTTTCTCACCAAAGCTGAAGAACCTTCTTTTGACCTATCATTCAAAACACCCTGCCCTTAGGGGAAAACTAAGGGGTTTTGGTCCAAATGTATGCTTTCCTAGATGCAAGGAAATAGAAAACCCAATCCACATATTCTTCTTTTGCCTTTTTGCAGTTAATGTTTGTCAAAACATACATTTACTAAGCATAGTTCACATAGTTGTGGGGATGATTTCAAAGAAGTGATAACCCGCCTCCGAAAGACGGTTTGTCTACCTCCAACATGGGTATCGAGTAGTGTACTCCCCTGGATCTACTAGATTATTTGGAAAGCATGAAACTCTCTGTTTTTTAGATCGATCTACAAAATCTAAAGAAATTGCATCAAAAGAAGCACGAGAATGGATTCAAGCAGAAGGACAAATGACATAAAAAGCATGCAATACCTAGATGTCAAGTAGAACGAAGACATGCAACCTCAAATCCTGAAATAATCTCATGTAAGACAGACGCAGCTTGGGATAAAGATAAGAAAAAGGTTGGTTTAACTTGGGTCTTCATAGGCCCCTCGATCCCAAATCTCAGTCATTGGATTGATGATTCACAACTTCGTCAGTGTCTGTTCATCATTGATTGCAGAAGCACTTGTGGTCCGATATGGCCTCTGCATGATATCAACTCTTAAGCTTCCTTCGCTTAGGGTTTGCGCCGACAACTCAACACTTATTAGAGCTATCAACCGCAAGCAACATACTAAGGAGATTGTTGGAATCGCCAATGATATCCAGCAAATCCTTTCTGTCTTGGCAGAAATGTCATTTTATTACATTTCTCATCAAAAGAATCTAGAAGCTGATATTTTGACAAAAAGTGTTAAAAGATTCTATCTCTGTAATGGACTTTTCTTAAGTTAGTTTTGGGACTTAGTTTTAATGAATTTAGGTGAAATTTTTTTTATATATAAAAACTTCAGATCAACAAAATCTCAATAACTATGTACTCCATATAGAACGAGATGAACAAACTATCAACACTTTCTATGGAAACACTAATCGTCTAGTTCATTTGCCTTTGTTAAAGTGTCCATCTATGTAGCTATAATCTCATTTTCCTAATGTCCAAAAAGAAGAAGTATAGTGTTTTCTTATATTAAAAAATTCTAATGCTAAACGCAATCAAATGCTAAATGAAATCAAGAATTTACCGACGCAATAATGTCTTAAAAAAAATATAATAATAAAGAAAGAAAAGACTATTGTAACAACGACAAAGAAACTGAATGATTTGCCAATTCCCTACCAAATTAGGACGCTACAGAGGAAGGCATACACAGAGCGTCAAAAGACACGAATTACCATTTGATTCTGCAAATCTTCTTTTTTTGTCACGTCTTATCAAACTACAATAATATTCGACTTATATCATCCCAAATTTTTAAAAGTAGCTGGTTCGACCAATAGAGAGGGGCCGGTTATGAAACTTCATATACACCTGAGAAGAAAGTAAACAAAAAGAAACTAATAGTAATATATTACTATTAATACACTTGGATCCAGTTTATAGAGAGAAAAAAGTAAATTTAATGTCACAGAAAACATTAGTGCTTTGTATAACTGAATACATGTATGCATTACTCATATAGTTTTCAAATAATAGGATTCTTCATCAGAATTCATTTAATGGAAAAGTATATAAGCCATTGAATAGAGTAATGTTGCATGTATTGAAAATATAGTAATACATGGTTTGTTGGAGGCCAAAAAGAAAAAAACATGTTTATTCAATACAACATAAATTATTTAGTTTTCCAAATAAAAGGATTAGGAAGACTGACATGCAACTTTCAGATAAGTCGTGCATGTGCATGTTCCTTCACTGACAAACGTTGTTGACTGAAACATCTTACTGATATGACTTATTGCTAATTAGGGCTACTGGAAATCACCGAGTGAGGCGGTGGTAGCGGCGGCGCCGGAGGAAGACGCTTCCGCTTCTTCTTTTCATAGCTGATCCCACGCGCTTTAGCCTGCGTGTCACGCACTTCCCTTAGGTAGAGACGAACGGCTCGTGCACCGAAAGGGTTAGTCTCTGGTGAACCACCGTTCTCTTCAAAAGCGGCTCGAAGCCTCCCAATGAGTGCGTCGAGGCTGCCCCATGCTTGCCGTAGTGGACAGGCACATGGTGCTGGTGGATTTGGGTGTCCAAAGAACGGACATAGTTGTGTGTGAACCTAGAGATTCAAAATCAAATTAGCGTTTAGTATCAGCATTTTCAATAAGAGTCATCATAGATTATATAATTTATTTACATTTTGAATATATACAACCATCATAGAGAAGAATTATAGAATAGTAATGATTGAGTTAACATTCTGCATACAACCATGAAAGGAAAAAAATAATATTCATAGAACACAATACAATTATTTGTTTATAATATTAGACAAATAAGATTAATAATCATGTTAAAATATAGTTGTCGGTGATGATAATAATATCTCCAGATATCAACAAGAATTCAATTGACCAATAATACAAATGTTTTATAGGTCAAAGAAACCCAATTCAGACACATAGGGTTTTCATAACTGGGATCTATCTCTTCAGTAGATGAACAAAACTTGCAAATAGTATTTTTAATGTGAGAGATACATACGTATACGTACGTGAATATGTTATATATGTATACCTTGGTCTTGCCGAATTGGTCGAGGTACCTGAGAAACTCAAGAACATGAGCACCACTGCAACGGGAGAGAGAAAGTGGGGGACGGTGGTTGCGTAGATACTGTCCAAAAGTGTTCCAATCTCTTCTCTTCTGATTCTCATACCTACTCAGCTGGTTCGTCGCCGAGCCGCCTGAAGAAGACGAGGAGGAGGAGGAGGAGGAGGAGGAGGTAGTGTTGGTGGTGACTGCTGCGGCGGCGATCATAAGATTTGTGTTGTGTGAGATGTTTGTTGTGCCCATAAAGCCAGGGATTGGATCCATAATATCGAGATCTGATATACACTAAGGTTTTGTTTTAGTTTATTTCACACTTTGTGATTTTTTGTTTTAGGTTATGATGAAGATGAGAGGAGCTTTATGAGCAATGAGATAAGGGAAGATGATGGAGAAAAGAAAGGAGAGAGGGTATCGTAGTCATTGCGATAGAGAGTGGGTTGGATGTATTCATGCTATGAATATTTTCTCATTAATTGTTCTCCTTGACTTATAACAGTGGATTCATAATAATGCAAGCTTGTATTTTGACTATAGAGATTGAGTTAAACACTACTACTACTACTACCATATTACATATACATCTCATTACAATCATTATTGTTGTCTGAAAGACTTTGAATAGTTTTGGTGGATGAAGGTTAAAGCCTAAAGGGTGGTATATGGATGGTGTGATTAATGCATATTGAAATGCAGTTAAGATGTTAAATAGTACACAAATATATTCGCTCTTTTTCTTTTATTCAGATGTAGGCTTTGAATGGTAATCTAGGAAATGAAGAGGAACATACCATTTTTTAACATTCCTTAAAATATTTACCATTCATGAGGATTTTTTTTTCTTTTCATTCCTTCTTATTCTTTTTTTTTTGTAGAGAATTAAAGAGTAAATTTGTTCCTTGTAAATTTTGATAAGGAATCATTATTCCTAAACATTCCCAAAGTTTTATTCATATTCATGTTTTTCTATTCATTCCTAATGTTCATTATATATTAACAAAATTTATTATTCATTAAGGGTATTAAAGACTTTAGCCGTTCTAACTTTTAACGTGAGAGCTCGAATGAGAAAAATCACTTTGCAAATAATTCACATGGAAATAATCACTGATATATATAGCACTAGGACTGAATATTTTATCCGTTAAATTTGATTAGATCTGAAAATTTTGAATATCTATAAGTCTTCGAAGCAAAGCAAATACTAAAAATCAATATCGGTTAAAAATGAAATAAACTACAAATAATAAAAATTGAGAGATAGATATCTGATCCGTTTTAACTCTGAATCTTATGCATAATAATGTATATCTATAATTAAATATAGAGTTTTAAATATATAATTTTATATAATTATTATTTTAACATATAATTTTATTTATAAAATTACTTATATAAATATGAAATTCAAAAGAATATACAAGCTTTATAGAAAACTAGAATTTACTATATATTTTTTTTCTGCTAGGGATGAAACATATTGTGATACTGAGAAATTTAAGGTATTCAGATTTAAATTTGTGAATTTAATATCTAAATCTGTAGTTTCCGGATATCCAGAATCTGGATATGTATATATATATTATATTACCCGTGGCTATTCATATCCAAATTTGTAAAAATAATTAAAAGGGTAAAAAATATTTTTTTAAAAGAATAGTCATATCAGACCTATTCCTGATAATAAATTCTAGCCCTAGTTTCTGTTATCACCCAACGAATAAGAGTTTACAAAGAACGATACAACGCCACTTCCTTGTATTTTTGACCGGATAAGAAAGAACCGACCTATGTTACTACGTACATGGGCAGGAACGTAGGAGGCATGCCCCTACTCTTCTCTTAGTTATCATTCTAAATATCATTTTTGACACCTTAGTTAGTTTGCACGCATATTAAGCTCTTATCTTTAGTAGCTAAATACTACAAATATAGTCAAATACAGTAGTTTACAGCTAAAGTGAGAAGATGGAATCAAATCTACAGATCTAGTGATCAACACTATAGATTATTGATTTTGAGGAGACTACGGTAGGCAGAGAGAATAAAGTGACGATAGTATATTTGGTTCTTGGCGTGAGTGGACAACACCTGGAATGAAAAGACGAGATGACCCCATAAAGAAGTAAGCAGCAAAGGGTAACTTGTGGCAGAGGTACAAATCTGGATGGGGACAGAGAGGCAAAAAGAGGAGCAGTAGAGTGTGTTTGAATGGTTACTTAATAAAGAAGGAGAAAGGTTGAGTCAATCAATCAATCTCACTGTTGATTTCATGTCATAGTGGACCATGTGAAATTTTGTTCACTTGGTTTTTAATTTTAGCCTTCTATTTTATTTAAAATCTAAGCCTATATGAACAAAGAAAGGTGAAATATGAAGAGTGTGCCTGGATGACTTGTTAATTTAGTTTTATTCTGAATTCAACTTTTTCTTGCCAATTAAATGAAATAAATTTTTAAGTCCATTCACTCTAAAAATGAAGGAAAACTGATAAAAATAGAGTGGGTTTTCCCTCAATTTTAAACAAGTGAAAAGTTTTATTCCAATTTTCTTTAATTTTTTCCACTTCAATTTTTCCACCATTTTACTCTATAAATAATCAATCACATTCGAAATTATAAACCACAAAATGATGAAATTACATATATAAAAACCTAAAAACCATATATTGGTTTTAGTGTTTCAATTTAATGATATTGATGAACAGCTATCACTAAAATCACAATGGCTAACTACCATGTTGGAATGGTTAATTGGTGTGGTAAAACATATTTCATTTTGATTGTGGTGAATAACAAAAATATAGTCACTAAGAACATGATTTTCACAAAGTTTATCATATAATACTATATTAAAAATAATATTTTGAGATGTCTATAATAAAATATAAATATTTTTGTATTCATACATTTGAAAGATTTAACTTGAGGAACCCTATTCCTAATTAAAGATGTTCTAATGATATAGGTAGTCTCATTTTTTTTTGTATTGTTATGTTTTACTACTTTTTAAAAATATTTTGTGTAATGTTGATCACTTTTTTGTTAATGTTTTACCAATCACTTTTCTGTTAATATTAGTAGATTTTTCTGGGAATTATTTTCTAACTTTTTCTCAAAAATTAGAACTACTAAAATGTATTAAATAAAGATGTCAGTATCAGTACAAAAAAAAAAGAATATGTCAATATCGTTTGTGCCTCATCCACACCAATATCCCAACCAAACAATTTCACTATTGTTTTTGACTTTTACTGACCTTTAACATGAAGTTTATTTGTAATTAGCCTTGTAGTTGATGCTATTACTGGCAATGACATCATGCTTCTGTTTATGCTACATTTGGTGGTAGACAACTTTTATTCTAATCTCTCTACCTAAAAACAGGAAAATATTCCAGTAGATTTGTAATTAAAATTATTTGTATTGAGCTAAATGTACGTACGTCCTTACACTGGAGCGAGAAGGCACATAGATTGCGAGTGATTAACGGAAAAAGTTACCTGCACACAAACAGTCCCTTTTACTAACCATCATGTTTCCCGTACAATAATTAACTTTTCCGATTCTTACTTTTAGGAACGCCAATGTCATTATATGAAATACTGCATTCCAATTTAACGAATTTCTGATTAGAAAAAAATATTTTGTTAATAAAAAATTAATGACATTAACTGTTTAATAGTTGAGAATTTAAAAATATAAAATTTTAATTAGAAATTTTTCATCCGATCTAAAAAATAGTTAGAGATTTAAATCTCTGAGACCCCGAATATTAACTATATACTCCAATATAATATAATATGAATACTTTTTACATTCTTTCATCCAAAAACATAGGTCCTGTTTTACAGTTCGATGTATAAACTTACTGTTTAACAGCCACAGACAAACAGAGTTCTTGATCTTGGTTGAGTATAGAGAAAGATAGTTTCAATGGTTGGAGAGCTTAATTAATCTCACAACACAATGAATGACAGAGATGATCACATGCCAGTTGTAGTACCTGTCTATTTCAGACACGGTACAGTTTCATGATCTGATCAATCTTGGCGCGACAGACAGGACATCCCCAGTTCTTGGATTTGGTCTCAGTCAAGCAAGACATGCATCCTGCGACATGTCCACAGGGGACACAAACCGCTTCTGATGGAGCGTCGAGACATATCGAACACTGTCCAGAGCTCACGTCTTCTTTCTTTTCACCCTCTGCTAAAGCTGGTAGAAGAGAAGAAAATGGGATATCAACAGGTGTTGAATCTATTGTTGGGTAATGAACTGGACCTTCCTCTAAGGTTTGTACATCATCATCTGTCAATGGAGGAGCTGAAGGTGAAGGTTCATGTACAATAATAACACTTTCATGGCTATTGAGACCCGAGGTGCTTGCTTTTTCTGAGGAAGGAGGTGGTGCAGTTGAGGAACTTGCTTCACCAATGGAGTGGTGATTGGTATTTGGTGTCTCAATCATAGCAGTATGAAGTGGTGGCGCAGAGGGTGCTGTTTGGAGAAAGACTGGAGGATGTGTTGGCTGTATATTTAACTCTATGAGAGTTTCATTATATAATACAAAGACGGTCATATGAAATGAAACATTACCTGTGGAATTCCTTTACATGCATCACAAAACCACTTAAGCTGTTGCTCGTCACTTTCAATGGAAGGAGCGAGTCTAAGACGTGTTTCTGTAATATAAAAGAGAAGAAAATATTACATGTTTCAACTTCACTGATACTGAAAAAGTTGTAATGCAAAACAGAGAGATCGACTTGGGTACATCCTTGGCAAATTTTAACATGAAACTTAAGCTTGTAGCAACTAAAACAGTGTAGACTTACGCCTAACTACTTGATGCCTACGTTTTCGTCTCTGCCTCCTCCGGCTTGGAACTATCCACCAGAATAAAGTTCAATCCATCATCCACAAAGCAAGAGGTTGCATCATGTCAACAACATATATAAAAAGTAAAGCAAGAAATTTACTTGTGGAGTTCTCGACAATTATCACTGAAGTATCAGACTGCTGCGCTCTTGGTTCCTCCAAGTTTGCTTTCCACAACGGCATCACTGTGAGTGGCTGTGCATCCTGATTGCATCAAACCAGTTTAGACGCAGATAAAAATCATATATGCAAGCAACACTTAAACACATAGAAAGTAAATGATCATGGTACGTACCTGCAAACTAGCATACACAACTAGCTCCAACTTGAAAGGCTTTGCAGGGTTTCTTGAACCAGTTGGTAAGATCACTACCCATCTGCAAATCATAAGCTTTAGAGAAGATTCATAGCAAAAAGACACACAGACAAAAAAAGAAGAAGACATATACTATAAAGTGAAGTATAATGGATACTAACTCACACTCTTCTTGAAAGAAGCTGAGGAGCAAATAAATCAAGAATGGCAGGGCTGTAAAACTGACGCATCCAACCAGAGAACAAGCAAATATGACTCTACAGAATCAACAATTCAAAATATAATTACCAATCTACAAAGCTAATCATATCCATCACTTACAAGTCAGCAACAACAAATGATTATACCTCAATTGCACGTACGACATTACTGAACCCTTTGACTCTAGCGACCTCAAGTGGAGTCTGACAATCATCATTGAGAACAAGTGGATTTGCTGCCAAAGACATAGGATTATACCCATATGAGGAGATATCAAACTCAAAGTAAACATGCTGTAAGACCATCTCTAACTCATCTCTATTTTTTTTCTAAACTAGAAAATCAATATTATAAAAGTGGATTTGCTCCAATATACATCTGTATAATATTTTTTTTTTTGTTTACGTGGGAAAAATATAGTGAAATATTATTTACGTCTCTAAATATAGAAACAAAAATTAGTATTCCTCTATATTATAGAGTTAATACATTAGATCAAAATTATATATATATAAAAATCTCTATTTTAGAAGAAAATATAGAGATGTGCATTGGAGATGCTCTGAGAGATGAGAAACACTTACCACCATGTGAAAGAAGTAACTTAACAGTGTTCTCGAGACCACTTTTAGCAGCATGGTGCAGAGGAGTCCCTGCATGGCGAGCTGATAACCAACAAGAGAGAGAGAGAGAGAACCACATTAGCTATATAACTCAATGTTCTTCTTTGTGATCCTTACCAACTCAAAGTATACTACCTGGAAGATAAGCATTAACATTAGCGCCTAACTCGATCAAAGTCTTGGCAACATCATAAAGCTCAGAGTTCATGCAAGCCATCATCAAAGGCGTTTTCCCTTCTCTATCCATCCACTACATCACACAAATTACGTTAAAACCCCAACTAATTTACGTGCAAATTCAAGAACAATCAATCAATGAAGCTGTAACCTCGAGGTCTGCTCCTTCATGATGAAGAGATCGAATGCCTTCAGAGTTACCGTAGCTCACTTGCTGAAAGAGCAATTCTCCTTTCGATTGCTGTTGCCCCATTTCTCCTTAGCCGATATTATCAAAAACCAGAATCGAGAAGGAATGACTGACTATAACAAAGAGAAAGCTTTCGTCTTTGGTAGTTGAATCGATCCTCAATACTTTGTTGGGAAAAATTGAATTTTCTAGGTGAACGATAATTAAAGAGATAGTTGGGAGATAGTAAGGTCACGTCACTTTGATATTTTTGATTGAAGATATTTCTAAAAGTGATATTTAACTGGTAGTATTTTAAATAATTTCCCAAAAGTTTATGATGTCAACTCGTTCTCTTTGTCGTTTGAAGTATTACAATTAGTTAACAAACTCTTACGAACGATTATAAGGATATTCTTCAACAGAAAGGTTATTATACAAACATTTTTGATAAAATGTATTTATGCATTACGCATTAAATAATTTAGAGAAATATTCTAGAATAGATTTAAAAAAGTTTTTGTCACAAAAACAGTCTTTAAAAAAGAAAATGACCAAAATATTTCATTAAATGAAGTAAATATATACTTATATTCATAGAGTTAACTAATTTAGACTTAAGTTTAGAGTTAAAAGATTAGGTTTTAGGTTTAGGATTCAAATTTTAAAAATTTAAAATAAAATATTACAAATTTCAAAATAAAAAGACTATTTAAATTTTCTTTTTCATGAGGATTATTTTTGTGACAAATATTTAAAAAGAGTTTATTTGAAAAAATTGCCCTTAAATTTATATCGTGATGATTCTTTTTTATATAAATCTTACATCTACTGTTCAAATCTTTATTATGTAATATATATGTCTGAAGAAATATCCCAAGTTCTGAAATAGCCACACACTTTTGTATTTATCTGTCTACTAGACATTATTTATGGAATAATTTTTCAAAATTTATTTATATGTTATCACTACATTCATTTTTACAAAAAATAACAAAACATGACATATAACATAAAGCTAATTGTGACATATACAATCTTATTTATGTAAATTTTATGTAATATAGTTATTGTTTTGAGAAAATATAAATTTAATTTTGTTGAAATTTAACTAATCTAAATAAATTTAAATTGAAAAAATTGAACGAAATTAAAAATACCGGTTTTATAGTTTTAATTTTTAAACAAAAAAAATTTAAATTAAAAATTTTATAGTTAATATTGATTAAAAATAAAAATTATTATTTTTAAAATTATTATAAATACCCAAGGCGCAAGAAACTTCTAGTATATTAATTTTACTATTGTTGAGATAAATTGGTGAGAAACTAGGGATGAAACTGCATTTGAAAGAGTAAATTGTTTGGATCATTGGATGTCAAAAAAAGTAAACAGGATGGTTTTCCTTGTAACAAAGTTGTATTTTTTAAACATATTTAACGTTTTTACCCGTTCTCTAATATTCTCGTCGTTCTAATAACTTATTTATGTAAAATTATTAGGGATTAGGGAACATTAGGTTTTTGAGAAATATATAATTAGGGTTTAGGTCTTTCTTAGCTTGTCGCTTGGCCTGGTTTTAAAGTTATTCAATCACAGCCTCTATGCAGTGGGGAAACCTTCCGCAGGATTTGATAGAGGAGATTCTCTATAGGGTTCCTGCTAAATCTCTGTCACAATTCCGCTCAACATCAAAACAGTGGCACTCTCTATTGAAATCTACGAGATTTGCTAAGAAACACTCAGCTTGCGCACAAAAAGAGGAGCCTCTGAGTATCATGTTGATTGATTATAGAGTATTCTTAGTAAGGATCAATCTCCATGGATTTCACGACAATGTTGCTCCATCTGTTAACGTAGCATACCAGTTCAACCTTAACTCTTCACAAGTCGCTATACGTAACCTTTTCCACTGCGATGGCTTATTGTTATGCACCACGAAGGACAAGAGACTCGTGGTTTGGAATCCATGTTCCGGGGAAACCAAATGGGTTAAACTTAGAGACAGCTACGAGACAACCGACTACTATGCTCTTGGTTACGACAAGAAGTCATCATGCAAGCAATACAAAGTCTTGAGAATGGATCTTCAAGTGATACTACCAATCAACAATGAATTCGAGATTTATGACTTCACCACTAATTCTTGGAGAGTTCTTGGTGTAGCTACTGATTGGTTTTTATCACAATATTGTCATGGCGTATCTGTGAAGGGTAATACTTATTGGATTGCTACTCAAGTACAAAGTCCACATGCTGAGTTCTTACTCAGTTTTGATTTTTCTACCGAGAGATTTCAAAATCTATCTCTGCCTCAGCCTTTTCCATTTAATATATCAGCTTTGTCTGTGGTTAAGGATGAGCAACTTTGTTTGTTAGGCGGTTTTTACACTGAAGATACTTTACATGTATGGGTGAAAACTAGTCCTGATGAATCAGTCATGTCATGGAGCAAGGTCCTAACAGTGAAAGCCAAAAGTGGGATAAATAATAATGGGTTTAGTTTCTTGGCTGACGAGGAGAACAAATCTTTAGTGTATTGCAATCACTACATGAACCACAGCAAAATATTACACATTGTTGGAGGAGATAAAGTCATACAAGTTGATCCTCTTGATCTAAGTTCTACAATCATACCATCTTGCCCACTTCTTCTGAATTATGTTCCAAGTTTGGCTCAAATAAGCAAAGGTGCACTTCTTGGGATCAGACGCAAAAGGGAAGAGCAAAGCATGTGATTTGTAACGGTCTCTTTTCTTGTCTTATTTAGTGGAATATTGTCAATACATAAAAATAATCGTGCCTTGCGTATGTGTTATTGCCAGAGTGATTCTATGATTTTTTTTTTTTTTTTGCCAGCTACACAATTAAATCAAAGGTAAGCCATCCATATAATAAGAGTCCAATTTGGATGAGCATGCAGAGTTTACAATGTTACAATCAATGGATAGATTGAAAACCATAGGCCAAGACATCAAAAGTCCATAGTGACTATATAACTCGGGATCATATATTCACTTTAAGGTCTTTGTATGGAGTTTGGTGTCACAAAACTTACTTGCTTGTGTTAAAAACAAATTATAGAGTTCTCTCAAATATTTTACTTTTATCTTTGATTTTGAGGATCTTGAATGAAAGAATATTATAAAACTGAATGGTCTCTCTTTAATTGTTTGCACACAAGATCTTATTATATAACCACTTCATGTTTTATCCTATTCATTGTGATATTTTTCATATTGTGATATAATCGGAAAACTAACCTCAAAAGGGGATAACCAAGTTTTACAAACTACATGATCTTACAAAATTACAGTCATATTTCCAAAACTATTCATATATTTGAATAACGCAATACAATATATGTATCAACAATTTTCAGACCTTTTAAGAAAACACTCAGATTCTTCATTCTGTCTCTACAACTGATACACATAAAAAAATTAAAAAAAATCACAACTTATACATGGTTAGATTTAAGAATCTGGTTCTTCCTCATTGCTCTTTTCAGTGACTTCTGGTTCTTCCTCATTGCTCTTCTCAGGGACTGACGGATCCGACGGTGGTTCCGTTGGTGCTGGAGGAGCAATAGGTGAATCAGAAGCCGTCGGTTTTGGTGATGATGATGATGAGTTTGGACTATACCACTTAAGCAACCTATCTTTGTTTTTAGTCCACCAATCTTCTGCTTGATGCTCATCAAATCTCTTCTTACTACAAAACAAACAAGTTATCAGACATGGTTTAAAAACCCATACATAAATAATTGTATTCATGTATGTTCATTACCTGAATCTAACTCGTCGGAAGATCTTGTTTCCATTCATGTCTACAACAAAAGTCACATAAACGCCAGGTTCAAACTGTTCTTTACTTTCCTTTCCACCAGTTCTTGATGATGATGATGATGAAGATTCTGTTGGTACTGGCTTTAGTGAATTAGACGTTTCGGATATACTTGAATTCGAGGAGACTTGTTCATCAATCTTTTGATCTTGTGTTTTTCCTGAAGGAGATGTTTCTTGTTGATCAAGTATCGAAGTTGTAAGTGTAGATGTTTCTGATACTTCGTTTTTATTTAGATAAGCTTCAGCTTGAGAGTTAATGGACTCGAACGCTTCACTCTCTGATACTTCAGGTGGCAGTTTATTCTTCAATCCTTTTAACTAATTATATAAAAGATTTATATGGTATGTTTCCAAAAAATAAAAAATAAAAAAATCCTTTTGAGCATTGAAAAAATTTGGAGCAAACCTGTTCTGAAACAGATTTTAGGGCTTCTGTAGCTGCTTTATGCTTAGAAGATTGCTTTGCAGCAAATTCAAAAGCTTCTTTAGCTGCTTCTTGAAATTTATGGACCTCTGTTCTTTGATTATTGCATTTCTCTTTCAAATTCTTAACCTAAAATTTGAGGAAATAATGAGTTAGATTCATATTGATCACTTAAAACAAAAAGGACAAGAATAAATATACCTGACTCTGCAACTTCGTCATTTCTTGGTTCATAACTTCATTAGTCTTCTTCAAACTATCAATAACGCTTCTTGAAAATCCAGAAGTGCGTGGAGGGCTCGATCTTCTTGCGTATGCCGGCGATGAAGATCTTCCAGGTAATGGCGATGAGGATCTTGTAGGTGTAGGCGATGACATTGGTCCCACTAGTAGACGAGGTGGAACAGCAGCAGGAGCAATAGGTTTTAGTAGACTAGGGAATGCAATGTCTTTAAGTTGTTGGAGAGATGGAACTTGCGAGTCACGTACATTAGAAGAGTTAGGTCTAAATCCAGACCTTGATGATGTCTTGACTGCTTTTGTATTTCCAGACAAGAGAACTTTAGATGACCTTGTTGTTTCTCTATCTATTCTTACCGAACCATCTATTGAAGACCGTCCAGGAGTTGCAACATTGTTCCTGTTTGCATTGGGGATATAACCAGTTTCGGCTGCTTTAAGTTTGTTGTAACAAGCATCGCATACGCGATGTGGTTTCCCTGGAGTTGGAGCCAATGCTGCTTTCAAAGCTTTCTTTGAACTACAAGCATGACAATGGACTAAACCACAATTGTAACAGTTATGTCTCTTACGTGTGAATCCAAATGCTTGGCGACATCCGGAGCAGATTGACTGATCTGCTCCGGATACCCACTTATGTATACATATACTAGATGTGAAGTTTGAGCCGCAAGATAAGCTCTTCACATGCCTGTCTTTCAAGGCTTCAACTAATGTTGGTGTTTTTCTATCTTCTGTATCACCATGTCCTAATCTTCCATTAGCACCTTTCCCCCATGTAAAAACTTCACTTCTAGATGTCAAAACCGCAACGTGATGATCCCCACAAGCGATTTCTTCCACAAATTCTCCGACCAATCTGTCTTGCACCAAGCAAGGTACTTTACCATCAGACATTGAGTTACCGAGTTGACCATGTGAACTCCCTCCCATAGTGAAAACATGTCCTGAGGTTGTGAGTGCCACGGTAAATGTATGTCCACAAGCAATTTGATGAAAGTTGTAATCAATAAGTGAAGAGACACACGTGGGTAGCAAGTAAGTCTCTTTGTTCCCATGCCCTAATCTGTTTTTATCACCATCACCCCAAGTAAACAACTTCCTAGATGACATACTCGTACCGGTCTGACCCATAACCTCAACGATCGCTGCGGTATGCCAAACGCTGCAAGCAACTTTCACAGTTTTCAAACCGTTTAACGATTGTACTTCCTTAGGGTTGGAAACGCTTTCTCTGTTTCCATGTCCCAAAACACCAAACGCACCATCACCAAAAGTGAATAGCTTCCCATTTGCAGTTGCTAAAGCAGAATGCCACGTGCCACAAGCAACAGAGAGTACCTGAAGACCTTCTAATGGACCAGAGACTCTTTTTGGTATCCAATGGCTAATGTCACTACCATGCCCTAAAAGACCCACATTGTGGATTCCATCTCCCCATGAGAACAAGTCCCCAGAGGTGGAAACAACACAAGTGTGATACTCTCCACAAGCAACAAAGTCTATGTTGGTTAAAGCAAGAAACTCAACGAGTTTGGGACGACTAATGTCGACTTGAATACCATGTCCAAGCCTACCTCCAGCTTCTTCTCCCCAAGTAAACACTTCACCTTGTCTTGTCACAAGCGCAACGTGCCTTACACCACAAACAATCTGGTGAACATCAAGAACAACGTTTGATTCCAAGGGTCTTGGAGTTAACACATCTGTTTTCACAGTTTCTTTGCTAACAGTCCCATCTGGTAGTATCGCTTCACTCCAAACTTCACCCCAAACGTAAACGTCACCTAATGATTCTATATCATCCGGACCAGAACCTCCACTTGAACAACTTGGTGTGCTTGAGACACTAATCCGAAAACCATCCGTACTTGGTCTTAACATGTTTCCACGTTCATATCCTAGATCGATTGATGTTCTACCTCGCGGAATATTGTTAATGTCTATTGATTGACGACCAGTGGAGAAGTAGTCACTGTCATGTATCTGAAGAAACAAAAGTATTAATTCATATTAAACTTGAACTGTAATTGAGGGAAAACTTTAGTCTACGACTATATAATAAAAAGGAGAAAATTAAAAAAACATATACCTCAGGGATCTCACTTCTTGCACGTCTATTACGACTTCTTTCAATTATATACTTAAGGGCAGCAAACCAAACCTCTGTCTCAGCTTTGTCTTTACAAATCTGCAAAAAATAAAAATGGTTTACTTATTTGAGTTTCAGTGTTATAACCTAAGTTGAAGAAAGCTAAAGTGATATCTTTTACTAACCAAATCAAGTGACCTTTCTCTGTTATTATATAGAAGTGAAAATGATAAGTGATCTTTCTCTGGACGTAAAAATCTCTTGAAAACAGCCTGTTCATTAGAAGTTATTAGAATCCAAAAATGACATTGCTTTTTACGATAATTAGGTTAACACGCACAGTTCTTTGCCCTGGAACGATTCGAGAAACTTCAAATAACTTTAAACCTTTTTCTTCTCCATGCGAAAACCAAATCAACGTTTTTTCATCCTATCATCAACATTGTTATAGTTAGCATAGTCCATCAAAAAACATTGCATGTATTTTATATATATATTTGAAGTAGAATACCGGAGAAAGCCTGAATGCACGAAACTTAGGTTTCCCTTTTCGACTGTACTTGACTAACTGTGTTCCCTTTTTCAAAATGACAAGTGCCTACAAGAATATTGCATACATGTTAGGTCCACACACAATCTTGTTTTTCCATATTTTATTCAAGAAAGTGAAGAAAATGATAATTGCAATGATAGTTTGATCTCCAAAAGTTGATTCAACAATGTCTTCGATATAACAGTAAATTTTTGAGGATTATAAGAGAAAAATAAAAAAAAGAAGAGAAACAAACTTGGTCGATGTCACGTTCGTGATAGACATAACTAGCAGGATCTGCCATTCCATCTGAGAAACCCGAGAGAAGAACGTCGGATAAACTCAACAAGTATCAAGTGGTGTAATTCACCTGTCTTCATAGATGCATCTGTCGTTGCTTCCTTTCTCAGCTTGATCCGTTTCAACTCTCATCCAATTCTCGTTAGACCTATCAAAATGTATCCACGCATCAAAATGTATTTGAGCAATTTGAGTCTCAAATAATGATTATGAGAAACTTGATATGGATTTTGAGGTATTATCGCCATTTTAGGGAATGTTTGAAGCTACCATACAATTAGCCTCAGACTTTGGCGCTCTTCCCTTCTCTCTTACCACGTTTCTCTGTTCTTTTTAATTTGAATTATTTAAATGCCTTAAAATAGGCATTTTAATCAAGGGTTGTTAAAGTTACGTGATGTTGTGAGAAAGAAGTTTTTCTTTAACTGTATATAAGAGATTAGACCAATTCAATTTATTAGTTTTTTTTTGCAACATCAAATAAACATAATACCATTGCCAATTGTAAGTTTGTAAGCTACAAATATTGAAATAGAAATAGAAAATCGTACTCACAATTTGATTTAAGTGAAAAATTGTGCTCCAAGCGATAAGAAATAACATCCTAGAATGTAGTACTTTCTATCATAGAATGTAGTACACAAGTCGACATTTGTAAGATGCAACATATACTTAAATAGGTAAGTATATTTTGGATTGTCTAGTGACAAGACACTGATCCTCGCTAAGTAAACACCAATCCTTATATTAGGTATTTGAGCATATCAGAGGTGCGTTTATCTCCAATATTACAGGAAGTTCCGATGTATTGCATGTCACCTCTCAGCGTCTATCGTTTCTTTCATGATAAGTTTCTTGGGTTTCCAACTTAAAACCAATTGGCAGTAAGTGGATTGGCCCAAGTCCTTTATATATTACTCATATCCCTTATATATTTCCGATGTGGGATCTTCTCTCCAATATCCTCCCTCGAGATAATGGTGTGTATAACCATTAATCTCGCAGAATCCATCCTACCCCTCCGAGATAATGCTTTATTTTTCTAGCAATCTCGAAGAAATTGAGCCTTCTTTGGGCCATCAATTCGTGGGATGATCGGGCCACTTTTCAGACCGGATTAATGAGTCAGGGTATTGGGCCCGCTTTGATACCATGATAGATTCGGGTTTGTTATGGTCTTCCAACTTAAAATCATTGGTGATAAGTGGATTGGCCCTAACCCTTTATATATTGGTGTTGGTCCTTTTAAACTTTCGATGTGGGATCTCAACACGCCTCCTCGAGATGATATCCATCTCGAACCGGATTCCACTTTTAGGATCGATAATAAACCTTTTTGGGCCACCCTACTTGGATCAACAAACGAGGCTCTGATACCATAATAAGTTTCTTGAGATTCCAATTTAAAACCAATTAGCAGTAAATCCCTTATATATTACTCATGTCTCTAATATATTTCCGATGTGGATCTTCTCTCCCATATTTCAAAACAATGTGCCGTCATAATACTACTCCGTAGCGGTGGATATGGAATCACTCATTGGGGTTCGGCCAGGGCCGGCATGAGAAGTTGAAAGTCTGAATTTTTTTTCAACTAATTCTTTTCAACTATTTCTTTTTATATAAATTTGGAAGTCTACATATTTTTATAGAACCTATCTGTAATTTTTTTAAAAAAATTAGGAGGCCTACTACAAATGTTTCACTTAGCATGGCTGAGGGCCGACCCTAGTTTCGGTTCTATAATGGTGGAAGTTTCCTCTCATTGACAAAGGACAAGAGTCGCAACACAGCTTTGATAAATTTGGATGAAATGGTTACTTCAGACAAGTTGATCTCGGAAATATTACAACAGTTGGAGAGGTTTTCTCGCACTCCTTGTCTTTTGTTCCAAGTTAATAAGTGAAATACAATCATATATGCACCAATAAGTATCTAACTAATATTGCAAACACAAATATGAGACAAATTTCTGTTAAAAAAGCCACTACTCTAGTGCAGAAGATTCTTCATGGGATCATCCTCGTGCATTCTTTTCATTCGGTAAGCTTCCATCTCCTCAGGTGTAACCTGAAATTCATGAACACTCGTTTCACTAAAACAACTCAGTTAAATCAAAAGATATTAGTACACCTCTATAATCAGCTATACTGCTACATATATATGTACCTGATCATTCCATTGGACATTGTATTTACGTTTCCTTTCATCTTTCTCCTCTCTCTTCCTCTCATCCTCCTAAGCAAACCAATGACATTAATTAGCAACATGAATGAGCATATTTCTAGCTAGACTTAGAAACGACCAAGTTTTGGTACCTTCTTTAAAGCTTCCGCAAGTTTTTCATGGTCAATAACAAGATCTTCTGCTGTATCACTTCCCCAAGTCACAATTCTTTTCTCCTCTACTGGACCGGACCTATCTGCAAGTCACATTCATAAATAAGCACTATATATGTACATTAGAAGAAAAAAAAACTTTAGAAAGTAATAATAGAAAGATTAAGTTCTAAACCATTAGAAGCTGCAGCCTGCCTTTCAATATTGGTTCTCATTAGATCTGCAGCTTCCTCAGCTGCCTCTATCCCCGCAACACCAGTGCAATAGCTGTTCTTAACTGTTTGCTGACAACATCTGTAACCCCACTGGTGATCCTTCCACCACGACCCCCATACACTTGTATGGTTGTTTATGTAAACATCTTCTTCATATTTGCTCTTAGGTACAGACACTTCCTGTAAAAAAAAAGACAATCAAAAACAATAAAGGGAGAATGATACAAAAACATGTATGAACAAAAAGAATAAAGATCAAAACTGTTGTCATAATGTTACCATTCCTTTAATAACTCTTCCACATCGGTCATATTCGACTTGTCTCTCGCTTTGTCCAAACAAAAGCTCCTTTGGGATGTCTTCCACAGATGCAGCAGCGTTTCCATACTTGTCCATGATTGTTTCTTGGATCTGTTTCTTCAGTTTCTCTTTCGCTTCTTTGTATTTCTTGAAAAGCAGCTCGGCTTGAGAAGGAGCAGCTTGCATGTTGATCTCTTCCTGAGCTTTCTCGGATAATTGCAACGCATGAATATTAAGTTTCTTGAACTCTAAAGCTTCTCCACTCATTCTGTATTGATTGTCTCCCTGAGGGTATTTTCAGATTTATTAATAAGGATCAATGTAACTAAATTCAAAGTTGTTACAGATTCTACGAGCATCTTACTGCATAGAACTTCTCGTTTGGATCAGCATATGGAAGAGGATCTTCACGCATAGACCGTGTCTTGGGATCATAATAAGCAGAATTCACATCAAGATTCAAAAGATATTTTGCAGTGTCTTCACGTATACGCAAGTTCCTGAGGAAAAAAAACATACCAATCAAACATCGCCAAGAACAACCAAGAATCAATACATTAAAGTATTAAACATATTCAACCAACCTAACGGTTCCTGTGCTGCCACCACCAGTAGTACGAACACGTTTCTCTACCTTGGCAAAATCCATTTGCTTGCTCTCATCAGCTTTGGCTTCATCATGTTTCAGAGCATTTTCTTCTTCTTCATTAGTATCACTAGACTCTTCTTCCTCAAGCTTCTTGTTGTTACGTTTCTTTTCCAGCTTCTTCAACTGCTGCTCTTTTAAGAAGTTTCTTCTTGCTTCATCTCTAGCCTCATACCTCTTGATCACTTCCGCATATTTAGCTGTATCGTAACCGTTCCATCTATCTCTTTTCCCGTCATAATCAAGGTCGAACGTCTCAATCTTTTCATCAGGAGCTATGTTCTTATTACTCCAATTTGCTCCTATCTTTCTTGGCCTCTCTGTGCACAACTTTGTCTTATGCGTCATAGCCCCACAGCTGTAACAATTAAACCGATCAGTGAAAGAACTCAAAAACAGAGAAAGAGTTAAGCTTACTTACTTCTCACAAGCTCCTTTCCTGTACTTATCTGCCTGGAACGTTTTGGCTCCTCTATGGTACCAAGACTTTGTATAGTTTGGATCAACTTTCCATTTCCTTTGATGTTTCAAGCTCTAAGGGAACCAAGAAAAAAAAAAAATATTAGCATTCAAGTCAACAGCCAATCAAGAAAATGGTGTTATTAGGAACATGAGTGTTTTTACAGGCTTGTCTGCATTGAGGTACCAAGGAGCAGAAGACATGTATTGAGGAATGTGAGGGTTAATCTCTTTTCCTTTCTCATCGATCTCTGCTGGAGCTAGCCCTGCTTTACGCGCTTCCTCCAGTTCTTGCTGCTTACGGTGCTCTTCTCTTGACTTAAACCCAACTGCAATCACATACATTTCAACAGACATTACTCAAATATCTACTGACTCAAATATAAAATACAGTCAAGTTCCATGAAACAAAAACAAGAAGAGATATCACATTGTAGACTGCAGCCTCTTCTTGCTCAAGAAGCAGAGACATAACATTGAAAACAAAAACAACAAAGAAAAAAAAAGACAAAACCAGTTTCTTGCTCAACCTCTTTTGTCTAAACCTAGCCATGAACACATTATCCCCAGCTTCTTAAAGTTCCTAAAAAGATGAGAAAGTGATACAAACCTGATGCAGTAGCCATAAGGAGTTTCTAATAAGGAAACACACGAAACTGACCAAGAGACTGCTTAATTGCTTGAACTTCAAAATGGTGAATGATGATGAAACCGAATGTTTTGTTTGGTTTTTATTTGGCTGAGAATGAGAAGTACAATGTTTCCAGATACTTCTTGTAGTTTCTGAAAGAAAAAAAAAGAAGAAGTAACGGTGAATATAGACAGCGTTAACAGTTCCGTTTGTTCGGATTTTGTTTAAAGGCTTAAAGCAGCGTGGACGATTCTGGAGAGTGGTGGAATGTAATGAAATACAGACGGCGTTAACAGTTCCGTTAGTTCGTTCACAATATATTGATTAATTATAATTTAAAATTGATTTGTAAAAATTTAGAATTGATAGTTTCGAGCACAATATATTACTCCTCCGTTTGTTTTTATATGATATTTTTAATATAAACATACGTATTAAAAATATTTTATTTTTATCAAAAATACTCGATTGCAACAAATATAACTAAAAAAAACTAATCATTACTATTTAAAATAAATAAGACGAAGACCATAAATTAACTTTTAATAATTTTCATAAAAATTTGAAAAACAGAAATAAAAATATCTTCTAACTTAAAATTTAGGGCAATTCTCTTAAATAATCATTTTTAAGTTTTTGTCACAAAAA
The DNA here is from genome assembly GCA_012274485.2 of Sinapis alba. NCBI lineage: Eukaryota > Viridiplantae > Streptophyta > Magnoliopsida > Brassicales > Brassicaceae > Sinapis > Sinapis alba. The sequence continues at coordinate 27,496 of MU106338.1, read as the reverse complement.
TAACCCTAAAAATATAAAATGACCAAAATAACATTTTTTTTTTGAAATTTTCAATTTTTTTTTTTTGAAATTTGAAACCATATTCACAAACCCACACTTTAACTCTGAACTCTAAAGTCTAAATTAGTTAACTCTAAGGGTGTAAATGCATATAAATAAAGATTTTAGCTTTTAAAAAAATTATTTTGGTCATTTTCTTCCTTAAGAACTATTTTTGTGAAAAACAAACTAAAAATGACTATCTAAGGGAATTTCTCTAAAATTTATATTTTTATCTATGTAGGTTTAATTTTTATTTTGAAACTATGGACCCTAAATTTGGAAGTATAATCAAAATTTAAAGTTTTGAATCATAATTTATAAGAATTTTTTTTGGATAATTCTCTTAAATAGCACTTTTTAAGTTTTTATCACAAAAATAGCCCTGGAAAAATAAAATGATCAAAATAACAATTTTTTTTTGAAATTTTCAATTTTTTTATTTTTTTGAAATTTGAAACACTATTTCCAAACTCACCCCTTAACTCTAAACCCTAAAATCTAAATTAGTTAACCCTATGGATATAAATGCATATAAATAAAAAATTTAGCTTCTAAAAAAAACTATTTTGGTCATTTTTCTTCTTAAGAATTATTTTTGTGAAGGACAAACTAAAATGGGTTATGTAAGAGAATTTCTTTTGTTTTTAGAATCATGTCATATTAGACCGTTCTATTTGCATGTGCCAAAAGATAGACTATGAAAACCATAATGCGTTTCTGTATTTATATGTGTTACCTGTTATGTAAAGAATAACTATTTGAAACCTAAAAATATTTGATTATATTTATAAAATTATAAATTTTATATAAATCCTATATGTATTCTGGTATTGAGAAAAATAAATGTATCTAAAAGTAATTCGTTAGTTCTTTCTGTTTTCATTAGAGTTTGATGCTTATGTTTATCAAGCTAATTTTCTCTAACTTAATTAAGTACTAGTTATCAACTTTTCCTTTCCGCCATAGTTGAACTTGAAAACCAAATTAGAAAGTCGAGTATTATTATACTACATTAATGATACACATTAATCGTTATTGTTGGCATGTCATCCAATGTTTGTCGGTTAACTATTTCATTAACATAGAAATATACGTTGTAGTTGATCACTTGTCATTGATTATTACTGAACTAATCAACTACTCGATCTTGGAGAAACAGATAAATAAATGAAATATTTTCAAAAACGCAACCACTAATTAATAAACTAACTAGACTAAATTTTTCAGCATTAGAGCCCAGCTAATAGATCTTGTTCCCCACCAGTTCTAGCCAATACATCGAACCAGAAGTCCATTTCACTATCGAAAACCATCTCATTACCAACGGAGCCAAAGTGCTGAAAATCTTGTTGACCAGCCACTTCAAGATTCAACGTGTTGTTTTCTTCATCTTGGCTATAAAGCGCCTCCTTCCAGAAGCTCTCGTCGATGTCTTCTCCGAAGTTTACGAAAGATAAAGAATCTTGATCTATAGTTGTAGTGATCATTTCTCCCGATTTATAATTATCCATCTTAGCCTCGTTGCTATGGCCTTCGTGGCTCACGAGTGTTACCGAAGAAACCTCATCACTAGACGAAGGTGATGCTGAGAACAAGCTTTCAAATGAAGGTGTTGATGAATTTGCGAGCCCCGCTGGTAGAGATTGAGGTTTGGTTTTAGTAGTACCCTTTTTCTTGTTGCTGACCTTAGGTTTAGCAGGTTGATAATCTTCGAGTCTTTTCTTCAAGTGAGTGTGCCATACGTTCTTGATCTCATTATCCGTTCTTCCTGGCAATTTTGCTGCAATTGCTGACCATCTAGAGATGATACCAAAAGAAAACGTTAATTTAAAATTTCCAGAGACCCGATCATTGTAGATTTAACCTTTATATTATAGTGGACCAAGACATGTTTCTTGTGATGATTATTGTATGAACGTATTAATGTAATATACAGACATAAGTGTATGAATTTATATATGTAAAAGTAGAGGAGTGTTGAGTAATACCTATTGCCAAGGATTTGGTGCAAACTAATGATAGCATCCTCCTCTTCTTGGGTGAAATTGCCTCTTTTGATATCAGGTTTTAAATAGTTCATCCACCTAAGTCTACAGCTTTTTCCACATCTCAAAAGACCTGTAATTAATAGTCACCATCACTGTTAATTTAATTTAATTATAGTTTTTTCATACAAGCTTGCTTAGGAAACTGGACTATATATATATATATAAATTTGTTCATACCAGCTTGCTTAGGGAGGGCTCGCCAGTTACTATGGCCATGTTGGTGGATAAAAGAGACTAAAATTTGATCTTCTTCAGGCGTCCATGGGCCTCTGTTCAATCCCATCTTCTCGCAGCATGGAGCTCTTCCCATCTTCCGATGATGTGGTTTGATTACTGATGAAAAGTTTGTATTGTGCTGACCAAATGATTATGAGCTATATGATCAAATGTTGTTGATGAGCATGCAAAGAACTGGCTGGTCTTGAGTATTTATACTGAATTTGTTGAAAGGCATGTGGGAGAGTTCAAAAGCATTTCGTCAGCTTCCAGGAAGGAGATGAAAGAGAGCAGAGAGAGAGAGAGAGGTGTTTTGGTTATTGGCACCATAGTCAAAAAGTATGTTGTTACATGCATATATTATATTGCATGTGGGAACGAATGATATGTTTTTGTAAAGACTACAAAAGTAAATTAAAAATGTATGGGCATGTTATAAAAAATGTGTGTAGAATTGTGATGGCGAGATATGTGTGTAAGTGCTAGTTCCGAGTTAAGAAAAAGTCGTCGGGTAGACGCACAAGTGGCGTTATAGTGAACCCACAGGGCCACACGTACATTTTGTTAGAAAATCAACGTTTACGATTATATACGACAAAACAAAAATTAGCGTTGGGTGGAATATATGTTGACCCAAAAACACTGTTTTATTTATATCTGCTCGTAAAAAGTATTTCGTAATTTCTTTATTTTCTCTTTGGTAAAATTTCTTTACTTATTTACTAAACTTAAAACTTTAATCTGAGTAGTAATCTTGTTTAGGGCTAAACATGCCATGCATGTCCTTTTTTTTAAAGGCTATGCTTTCATTTGCTTATTCCTCGATTCTTTTAATTATCTGAAACTTCTAGCTAGGCATGTTTTTCAATATTTTACCATGATACATCATCTACCAAAATGTGTTAATCGGACGTAAGTTATTGAAATCTGGTTTTAATTAGTTTAGCTTTGAGGTTTCAATTTTGATTAGTTATTCATTTTTAAGAAAATATATGAATATAGCCTATTTTCCAATTTCTTATATATATATACACGTATACATATATATAATATCCAAATGTTGACAAAAAAGTTATAACATCCAAATTTTGCAAATAGAAAGTATATTGTCGTGTGCACAAAAAAGAGAGAGTAAATTGTCTTACGCGTTTGCTTCTTTTCGAAATTTGGTTATAGTTGAATGTGTACTGAATTTTTTTTAACGATGTGAACTGAAATTTCTGTAAAAATGTCAGATTAGAATCATATATATAAATCATTGATATGTGTCGTTTAAAAATAATTTAGTATATTGATCTGCTAATTATATAATGCATTCTAAATTTGACTCACCACAATTTTTATTTTCAAATCTAGTTTCTAACTTACTAACATCTGATGGGATTTGAAAAACAGTCATCTGTAAAAGGGCAAGTTTTTTTTTCTCCAGTTAATAACTCCTTCAATGTAAAACTGCCAATAATAATAATAGTATTGACCGGGCCAAATCGGTCATGTAATGCAAGTTGACTAACGCGTTCACACACACTTAAGTTGAATGAAAGTTTTTGTTCAAAGCATATGATATGGGTCAACGAAATAGGCCTGTGACAGGTTTCAACATATCTATTAATTGACACTTATAAGCATAAGGAATTAAACTCTCTCTTTTGTTAACAAACAAAATAAAGTTTTAGAGAAATTATGATGTATTAATCATATAGTTCTTTTGGGTACTAGCTGAATGACATCAATTGATCTTAATTAAACCTAATACCTGATATTATTGTGAACGCTGCTATGGTCTCATAAACACGTATTATAGAGTAATTCTTTCATAATGTAATTAATTTTTATATGCAAACATATTATCATACTCCCTCCATTTTATATTCAATGTCACACTAACTTTTAAATTTTGTTTCATTATATTTCTATTGAAAATATTAAATATATTTTTCAACTTTTATTCTATTTTGATTTTATTAATTAATAATATGAAACAAAAAATTATATTAAATAAAAATAAAATAAAAATTAACAATTTTTTAATTATATATAAAAATTTTAAATGACACTTATTATGAAACGAAAGTAATACTCTTACATTTGATATACCAGTTAATGCCATAACTATCTCTCTTTTTTTTTTGCCATAACTATCTTCAATGATGAAAGAGTGTTTGTTGCCCGTTTGTCACAAATTGTATCTTCTTCAACTATTCTTTATAAAGATGCTAAATAAGAATAACTTAAGTGACAAATAAATCGAGGTGTTTTTTTTGTAACAGAAAAGATCGAGGTGTTCTGTTCTCAAATGTAGATGAAGACAAGACAACTTGGTGTAGCTGGCGACGTTTTTTTTTCAGCTTACGAGCTAATCAATAAAAGTTGCATACAAAATTTGGTATAGACGTAGTAAACGTTTCCTTTTTGTTTCTTCTTCTTAAAAATCATGTTTTTCAAGACTAACATAAAAGATATACCGCTTTCTTTAAAATGGACGCAAACAGTTTTAAAATAGTGCATGGTATAGGCGTATAGCTACAGGCTATTTATTGGTTCACAATGCTAATTAATGAATGATTTTGAAAAATTCGTACATTAAAAAGAGAGTCATATACTTGGAGCTATTTAACAAGATTCTTTAAATTTGTATAGATTTTTCCAAATTCAAACATGAACGCAAGGGACTCGAATACCTGAAGAGCTATCAAAAATTTCACTTCAGGGAATAAATATCAAGGGCGGATCCAGGAGAACTTTTAGATGAAGGCATTAACATAAAATTTGAATTAGTAGAAAACACTTTTACATAAATTTTGAGCTAATTTTAAGATAATTGTTTAAAGAAAAACAAATTTTAGTTATGGCACATAATTCAGTTCATCGCAATGTACCATTTATCTATTCATTTATCTAGTATGTTATTTTAGTTAGATAAATGATATTAGATATATAATATCTTGTCACTTTGGTTGTATTTTTATGATGGTTAACTACGCTTGTACCATTAATAAATCAAATATATCAAATTTTTATTATCAAACAAAAATATTATATATCTAATATCATTTATCTAACTAAAATAACATACTAGTATTTATGATCATATTAAATAAAATATAAACTAAAAATATTTAAAATTTTAAAAATATATTATTATAATGCATTTACTTAATAAAATTTTAAAAAGGAAATAACCTAGTACTACTATATATCTATGTAAAGTAAAAAGTCCATGAATTAATAATATTGGGACTTTGATATTTTATTAGTTTATATATTTATTAATTTACAGAATTTTTTTTTTAGATTTATATATTTTAAAGTATGTTTTATGTATAAATATGAATATTACTTAATTTTAAGGTGTGTATATATTAATTAAGTTTGATTGATACAAATTTTATGTTATTCTTATTCGATTATTTGGTATATACCGTAAATGTATATGCATTTTAAATATAAAATGACAAAATAATATTAATATATTTAGAAATATAAAGAACTAATAAAGATAAACCTCACTATACAATATATTGATTATATTTATATAAAAATTATCAATACTAATTATTAATTTATGTTTATATCTGGACCTTATTATTTTCATAAAAATATCTTAAAAATTTAATGTCTTATTATTTTATCGAATTATGTTATATTTAATATTTTTTAAACTTAAAATTTACTAATTTATAATATTTTAATTTATCGATAATAATTTATAGAAATTTTACTGTATATATACTTATGTAATTTAAAAGTAAGTAAAGAGCTGAAGAAAGAAAGTGGTTACCAAGCAATGTCGTCCAATCAATAAATTTATAATGTGTAAAGTATAAACTAATGTAAAATAGAGGAATATCAATAATGTGAAAGCATGTCATCTTTGACTGTTTAATCTGGAAAAGAATGAATCACGTAAGTATAGATCATTGCATGCAGTTTTGAAGATTTATATTTGTAAACATTTGAACAGATTATCTTTAATGGCTCTAAAACTAGACTGAAAACCTAACCGACATCTTTTGAGGTCATGGATCATTACGATCGATCAAAGTTAATCTTGTTCGGTTGAATTTAATAATATAATAAAAACTAAAATATATATCAATATGTTTTGATATTTATCTTTTTCAAATTTTATGAATATATATATATATCGATCAAAAGGATTCGTAGGTGTGAATACGGCCCTGGATTCGATTTTTTTTGGCCATCCGGAACGTCTTATATAGTAAGAAAACACGGATTCTATGGACTTCGCGATGATCAGTGTTTGAGCCTAAAAAACCTATGAAATCACACCACAATTATCTAAATTTTTTTTATGAATATATTTGAATTTAATTATTAAAATTTAATAGAAATAATAATGAAATAAAATTTAAATAAAAAACAATTGGAAAGCAAATTTAAGTGCCCATGTATCGACTTTAAAGATCTATATCCATAAATAGTAAAGGTTGTATAAGAATATATCATAAAAATGTTAAGGTTTTATTAAGTTTCTCTTTTTGTATATTTTTATTGTTTTACTAGTTCGGATACGCTAAAAGAAACTTAGGGTGTGCATGCTCTAAATGTGCAATTGTTTCATTATTTATTTTTTATTTAAAGATAAAAGATAAATTTATAAAGAAATAGTAAGCATAAACAATTTTTAAATAACATTTAATTTAAACGAAAAGAGTATAGCACACATTAATTTTGCATGTGCCAACCACATAATTAGTTAAGTGTACTTATAAATAGATTGTATGCTTATATATATATATATAACTAAATCGTATTTTATATAAATAGATCGTATTCTTTTTTAAATTGTATTATTTTTAAGTAAAAGTAGTAATAATCCTAGAATGTTGTCCTATAAAAGTAAGAGCTGACTTTGAAAAAATGAAGAAGTCTACTTCAGAGATTTTCAGAAAGAATCATTATTGTCTGGTGCTAAATTCTAAGAAGTAAAATGATATAATATGAGCATAGAGTATGAATTTTGTGTTTGATCAAATAAAATATGAAATGTCAACATAAATATGTTTATTGGGTTTTCTAACGCGTTGTATAACATAACCGTATCGATCACTAAAGTCGCAATAGTACGTAGGGAGTGATAGATCATAGATTCGTAGAACAAGATGGGGTTTGGTGCTATTGTCCTGTCACGAAATAGTCACGGATATTATATATAACAGATTAACAGGACCATTATTCCACTAATTTCCATCTTTTTATACTAATTCTTTCAATGATATATGTGTCTACGGGTCTTCTTTATCTCACGGGTCAATTTTAGATTTAGTGCGTAATATAGAAACTTGTCAAGTTTAAAATACACATTAACTGTTTGTGTTCACATTCGATCGGATAAGATATTCTTTTTCAAAACCGTCTTCTATTATTTTTGGACTATGTTCAAAAAATATTGATGATTTATTTAATAATATAATAAAATAGTTTTAATAGTTTATATATTTATTTTATATATATTTGATATTTCTTTTAAAAATATAAATTCTTAATTTAATAATATGTCTAAAAAAATTAAAGTTTTATATTATAACTTATATATTTATGTTTAAAATTCTGATTTTTTATATATATTTTGATTTGAATTCTGTTCAACCGCTCTATTTGCACGTATTGTTAGCCGGTCATGTTTTTTTAGTCAAATAATGAGTTTTTCTTTTGTTGGTAGTTAAATTATTTTGTTTTTAACTACACTAATCTGAATACTAGTGGTATTGCTATTTATATTCTATTGTCGACGTCCAACGTTTGGTAATCAGCAGACGATTGATCAACTTATATGCTCTCAGAATTTATCTCTAAACTATGTGACCCTATTTTTGAAGACGTTGCATTACCAAAAATAGACAATTAATACCTCACCCATGGGAGACTAGACAAAGACTAAAACTATATCTAGTTGATCGTATGTGTGTGTACAAAATGTCCAAGATTCTTTTCATCGTAATCACAATGAATTGTGTACCATTACTTTTGTCAATACTTTGACTTCACACATGTTATGTACTTTTGCAATACATACATAAGGTTCTTGGTATTGAATTGACAATTAATTAGTTTCAACATGCAGCGCCAGCGTTTTAACTGCGGAGAAATTTTATGACAATTTGACTGTATCCATAGTATAGATGGATTATGGATACATATTAGCTATCCAGGAAAATTGAGTTATCTCATGTATTTGATATGTAATCGAACGTAATTAGATCTTATTATATGTTTAGGGTGCAAAAAGATTTTGGATATCAATATTTAATTTCTGATATATAATCAGAAAATTTTGAGGTTGTGATACGATTTTTATATAATATAAAGTGGTATTAAACTTTATTTTATGCATGATTTGTCATTCAAACATGAAAATAAAGTCTACAAACTCATATACGGACGGATACTCATACATCCGTATCCATAGTCACATTTTTAATTATTTTGGAACACCCGTATCCAGTCATATATGTATTAATTTGTTATTACTCGTGTTCGAGTTTTCTTCCTGATGTTTATTTTTGCAAGGACCCAGTGAAGACCAACGACACAAAAACAGTGAAACTTTCGATATCCAAACATTTATTTTCCCTTATAATTATTAAGCTTTTACCACTTGTCGACAACAACCATATTGGTCTTGTTGAATTTAATCTTTATCTCTAAAATAAGATTAAGAAAGAAAAAGCGGGTATACCCTTTAAGCTATCCAATGTTTCTTCGGTACTTTCTCTACGGCAACCATGTTTATTTCGTTTACCACTTATAAGAAACTAAAAGAACTAACACGTAATGAGTAAACCGGTGCATTTTATACATGATTAGTCTGAACGCTAAATCTATAAATAATTAAGAGATGACCCTTTCTCTTAACTAATCCAATATATGTTTCTTATCATTTCTACACCATCTAAACAAGCTGCAGAAACATTAAAATACGTTTTGGTAACACTGATCAGATGCAAATGGTGACTCTTAGCAATCGTTAATGGCAGTGACTACAAAGAAGTAAATACAACTAAGTATATATAAGTTCATGGTCAAATTAGGTTATGTAGGATTTCAGGAAAAAATATGAAAGTTCGATATGCTAATTCTTTATATCGATTGAGCACTTCCTTTCGTGTCTGTTGTATTGTCTTAAAGAGGCTTAGCTTAGCCAGGCAGAGATGGCTCGATGGAGAACTTGCATTGCACACACTTTTTCTAGCAGACTCGCATGTCCCCACAACAATTGACAATAACATTTGACTGTTGGAATGATTTAAACTACCTCCAGACAAAATCAAATTTATCTTATACTATATATGTTGTTCTGATCCATCAGTGAATATCGTCATGTCAAATTGATAATCTCTACTTATGATTCTGCATTTTAATTATATACCAATTTATAATCAGTCACTTTTGCAAACAAGATTATAGAATTTGCCTATATATAGCTAGTGCATATTTTGCTTTTTATGTGATTGATCTCATAATCGTTTAACACGACCAATATTTTCACAATGAATCAGAAGATTCAGAACGAATACAAGATGGTAGCACATGTTACATATACTTTTACGAGCGATAATCGTAACGACATGCTGAACAGCTTCGACCATCGTTTTTAGACTTCTGTTTTTTTTAAAAAAAAATTATATACATGAATATTAATATTATTGGATGGTGTTGTAACAGATGTGAATTAAAATAGACATAGATGTAATGTGGTTCACTAATTCAACAACGTCTATGGCAAACAAAATTATTATTGAAAACAATATTAAATTTACAGAATATAAATTTATAGCATCCAACATGTAAATTTTTAGATTATATGGACTCATAGATTTAAGCTTATGATCATATGTAACATCTATAATAATTTGATGCAACGTTGTTGATGTAATCGAATTAATATGATATATGTGAGCATCCATTGCCTAGATGTAAGATTCAGATACAAGACATATCAATAAATCTCCATTTTGATTTGAATCCTCCCAATAACAGATGTATCAAATGCATTTTTAAGTGTCAGATATATCATATGTGCTTCTCTGTGCCAGATGTACCAGATGTGCTATCAACGCTAGATATACTAGATGTGTTTTTCAACTTCAGATGTATTATATGCATTTTTCAGTGCAAGATGTATAATCACTCTTTTCCCTCAGATGTCCTTTCAGATCTGATGTACCAGATGTGCTATCAACGCTAGATATACCAGATGTGTTTTTCAACTTCAGATGTATTATATGCATTTTTCAGTGCAAGATGTATAATCACTCTTTTACCTCAGATGTCCTTTTAGACCAGATGAACCAACGGATCAGATGTCTTTTTGGACTAGATGCCCAAACGGACCATATATCATTTCAGACCAGATGTCCCAACATGACAAATATCCTTGCGGACCAGATGCCCCTTTGTGCTAGACAAATAAATTGAAATGTTTAACAAGACCAAGCAATACTTAAACTTGATGAAAGGAACATGTTTAGTAACATATGAGCATGAATATATGCATTTCCTACTTTTTTCGCTTCAGCTTCTCACCTCTTAAGAAGTAATACCTCATATCAATATGTTTTGTTCTCTCATGATGAGCCTGATCATTAGCTAAAAATATAATGCTTAAACTATCACAATACATAGTATCATGATCCTCATGCAAACAAAGATCATTAACCAATTCTCTGAACTATATTTCTTCCTTTGCAGCTTCTGTCAACGCCATATACTCTGTTTTAGTAGTAGATAAAGTCATTATCAACACTAGAGTCGCCTTCCAGCTAACCACAAAACTCACCCAAGGTAAACACATAATTGGTTATATTCTACTACATTATCAGCATAATTAGAATAAAAATTATATGTTACGAGTCGTGGATTGTCGCCTCCATAAATGAGACCAACATCAGATATACCCTTCAGGTACTGAAAAATCCGCTTCACAACTATTCAATATTCCTTTCTAGGTTGTCCTATAAATCTGTTAACAACACTGACTACATGTGGCACATTCGGTCTTGTGCAGACTATTGCATATATCAAAGTTCCTACAACGTTTGCATAAGGAACTCGAGACATATACTATATTTCCTCTTGAGACTGAACTGCATAATGGTGAGACTAAAACGCACGAAGTACTGATAGGTTTACCAGAAGACATCTCGAATCTTTTCAGCACTTTATTAATGTAGGTTTTCTGTGAAAAGAACAACTTCTTCTTCTCTGTATCTTTGAAGATATCCATCTCTAAAATCTTCATTGTTTCACTCAAATCATCTATCTCAAATTCAGGACACAAAAACTTATTCAGCTCTAAAGGTCACACATCTTCTCTGCAGTTATCCATAGTCATCCAAGTAGAGGACCAAATAGATGAATGTACATCTTTCAACTTGCTCATTTAGAAATAACAAACATAATGACTTATAATAAAATCCAACTTGATCATATAGCTGTTAAACTTCAATGTACCATTAGCTGGAAGACTGCTTAAGTCCATAAAGTAATTTCTAAAGCTTACATACACATATAGTCTTCTTTTTCATGAACTCGGAAATTATATGGCTGAGTTATGTATATCTAGTCTTCTAACTCTCCATTATGAAACACAGTCTTCACATCAAACTAATTTGATTTTACACAACTCTACCAATATCAAATTTAGCTTGTCAAGATTGTCGCGGAACTCAATACCTTCTTGCATACGCAAAGCAAAGAGGCGTTGTTTTAGAAGTAGATTGGTTGTCATATATTTTCTCATGTATAAACTTTCCATTTTTTCACAAACTACCAGTATTTTCTCATTCGAGACTTCGATGATGATCTCGTCTGCTATACACAACAAAATTATTAAGAACGTCTTCTCTTCCAGAGTTTTCAAATCAGCAATATCAGATTTCTTCCCTCACAGCGGTCTCTGAATGCTTTGTTGTTTCAACAATGTCTGCATTTTAATCTACCAAAGACTGAAGTTATTTGTGCCATCAAACTTGTCAATCTTTGCTTTTATACCGTATATCTTCTTATCAGATCACAAACCCAATGTTTTGATATCAATTTGTTGTGACGAACAAGATACACTCCTGAACCAGACGCTCTACTAGAACCAGATCAGATATCCATGATAGAAGCCAAACACTCAACTAGAACCAGATGTATGAACCAGATGTCTAATCCCTCGTTTAATATGATCTTTTCCACTTTGAACCTAATCACTCACAGATTTTCTCTTGAGAAAATTTTTCATACTAAGTGAAACTGGACCATATACATATATGACTTTATTTGGTCTAATATGGGATGTGTGATTGGGATTACCAATTTCTTTTAAAAATACTCCTATCAAACTAAGGATCACAAAATTATAGTTTATATACCAATTTGTTGTAACAGATGTGAAAAGGAACATATGCAAAACAGATGAATAAAACTATGTAATAACAATACAAAGATGATATGGTTCACTATTTTGGCTATATCCACATGCAAAAAAAAAAATTATTAACAGAAATGATATGAGTTTACAAAGTGCAAGTGTATGGTTAATTCGAATATAAAATATATAGAATAGCATTGCGTATTTAAAAATCTTATACTATATGGATTCATTGGTATACACTTATGATTCAATGTAACATCCTTAATAATTTGATGCAACACTTTTATTGCAACTGAATCATTATAAAGAATTCAACATTCATCACCTGAATATTGTACAATATCCAGATTTAAGATACATCAACAGCTGGCTCATTCAAGTTTTCAATTTAGCATCCTTTATCCGAGAAAAATGTTGATAAGGTAAAAAGTTTACTCCATGATTAGATAAGCGTTTTACAATATTATAGTCCACTAAGATGTATTTTGTTATCATTTACAATTATATATATATATATATATATTTGATAGAGACATGATCATTGAGTTAGTAGCCCCGAAAGAGGTTTACTTTTCAAACCAATCCTTTTGCTGAAACAGCTAATGATTCTCAGAATTCGGTACGAATTTTCCACTAGGCTTTTTTCTAAAATTTTCTACTACGATTTGAATAACAGCATGCTAATATAATAAGAATTTCATCGTGATTTATGTTATCTAAATGGTTAATATGTACGGTGGCGGCTAACCCAACTCTTAGTGACAGGTTACTCGCAAATTGACATAAAAATAATAATTAGAGTTTTCAACTTTTTTTTTTTTTACTTTAACAACAAAGCAGTTTCGTTTGTTTTAGGAATCGTTCAATAATTTAATGAAATATGTATTCAATAGTATTAAATATCTCTCAATGATAAATACGAGTAAATTTTATTGAGTAATATCAATGTCTAATTTCTAAACATTAAAATATAAATAGTTGTCATGAGTCTTTTTTCCTGTTCGATGAATCCAAATGGGCATGAGTTTCTGTATTTATCTCATGTATTAAGTAACATTTAATTTTTATATGTTTTATTTAAATTTTGTTTTATTAGCCAAGAAATGTAGTACATATTCAGTGATTCAATACCTATAAAGGCAACATTACAAAAATGTGATCTAGCACTACAAGCTACAATATCAGCTTTAGTATTGAACTTGTAGAGAAGAAAGAACAGTGAAAAAGAAATAAATCGATCTTTCAGGTTTTAGAAATCGTTAATGCAAGGAGAAAGCATGCCAATTGGACGAGAATGACGTCATATATATACGTGTATACTTATCTTGTTTTAGAGTTTACACAAATATTAAAAAATCATCTTAAAGTTTGATTATAAATGCATCGTTTTGTATTTAACTATTTTTCATAAATTTTAGCCAATGAAAATTTAAATAACACAATTAATTTCTTCAAAATTTACAATTTATCATTATTATATAGACTGAAAATATAAAATATAAATTTTTTTTGAGACAACTGGAATATTGTCTACAATTAAGCCGTTAAAAGACATCTTAAAGGATAGTATATTACTGGGGTTTTGTTCTACGTTAGATGACAAATAAATCGGTGAGTGATTGTGATTGTTGTTTACGATTTGACAAACATAACGTTTGCCTAACTTTGAATAAACTTCAATTTACTCACGCGTTCGGGTCATTGGTTTATCGAGATGGTATATTCTACAATTTGAAACCAGAATCGAATGCGAGTATTTGTGATAAAAATGAATTTTAATTCCTTTGCCTAGTGCCTACATATTGTGTAGCCCATGTTGTACGAAAGTAGAGGTATGAAGAAAATTATACATTTTTTTTGGCTTTTAGTGAATATATGTGTAAAATTTTGTATGAAACATACATGGTTAAACCAACCTAGTTCACTATAAAAAAATTAAACAGCTCTCTCTTAACTTTTTTTCGCTAAACTTTTTTTGTATATTTCACTCTCATTTGGCGGATGACTGTTCACGGTGATATAATCAGTGGTTTCTTCTTTCCTTATCTCAATTTTCGTTTTAGTACTCTTTTCTAATTTGTCTCTTATTCGATATGTTAAAACCTTATGGACATTAGTAGATCTAGTTTTCAGATCAAGCCTGATTCGATTTTCTTGTTGAAGCCGACTCTTTCTAGTGTGACAAAGGTTTTCATACTAGTTTTCTTTGTCTTGTTCTGAGCCAGAGATGTTGGCGTGTGGAAGTCAGAAAACCTTTTTCAGTGTGTCTCTGCTTGTTAGAGGTTGTCGGTATGGTGTGGTGGTTGCAGGTTCGTCTTCTCATACCCTTTCGGCATTAGTTGAGGTTGTTACTGCTCTCAAGGTGGACTTTGCTGGGTTCCTCATCCTAGACATGTGATGGTTATACCCCTCCTAGCGGTGTTTGATGGTGCTCACCCGGTGGCACATGAATCTCGATGAGTCTGAAACTGGCACTAAAGTTGTTTGGTACTCAAGCGTCGTTCGGTTAGTAGAGCTTTCAAATGAATGGGCTGGCGATGGTTGCTCATGTCCAAATATAAATGGATCTATTTTGGTGACACTCATTTGTCCATGCGGATTATAAATGAACAGGAATCACAAGACAAATGGGCAATGGGCTTTAGTGGGTTTGGACTATGTGGATGCGGTCAGTCCAACGATCACAAAATGCTAAAGTTTCTAAAATTTGACTCTTTTAGCCAAGATCGCAAAATCTAGTTTTCTTGCCAAAACCGTAGAATTAAGTTTCCCGCCAAAACCATAAAATCGAGTTATTCTGTCAAAATCAAATTTTCCGTCAAAATCGCAAAATCGAGTTTTTCTGCTATAACAGCAAAATCTAATTTTCACGCTAAAACCGTAAAATTAAGTTTCCCACCAATACCGTAAAGCGAGTTTTTACCGTCAAAATCAAATTTTCCGCCAAATCGTAAAATTAAGTTTTCTCGCCAAATTTGCAAAATCGAGTTTTCCAATCAAATTGAAAAATTGACTTTTTCCTCTAAAAACGATAATTCCACCAAAATCACAAAATTGAGTTTCTCGCCAAAACTACAAAACAAATTTCTCGTTGATACTGTAAAAACAAAATTTCTCCCAAAATCTTTTCTATGAAACCACAAAACTTAAAATTAAAATTAAAAATTTTCTTATATAGTCTCAAAATTGTGCCCGCAATTTGCTTGTGTAGTCTTTTGGACTTGTAACCATTTGCTCATGGTTGTATCACTTTTTTCATTCCTATGAAATTTGCTCTTGTATTCGTCACCTTTGGGTTTTAGATGGAAACTTTTATTTATTTTTCAAAAAATTGGTTCACTATAACTATAAGATGTATGACATATACCGGAAGTAAGAAAGATTGGTACTTGTGTCATGTGAGTTATACAAAAACACAAACAACATTTTACTGTTTAAATGTTTTGTATGATCAGTCGGAATAATTTTTGCAAATTTGTTAGAGCAGTTCTTGGCCGTCAAGGAAAAAAAAAACTCTTGTGACTGGAACTGGTTGTGAAACGTGAAAGTCTAATTGTGTGTCCGTGACAACATAAATAATTGGAGCATCAACTTCGTGCACTTACGATATCCGCCATTTAAGTAAAAATAGTACTGTTTAGTTTATTATAAAAGCAACCTGAAGGTAATATTATAGTTTAGTTTAGTTCGGCTTGAAAGTAATGTATTGGCCTATTGGGCTTAATTTTCTAATAGAAGTGTTAAACCACTAATCACAAAATTTTCATTGTGGGATTTCAACAGTTTTAGTAATTTATTTTAGTTTTTTTAAATTCAAAATAAAACATATTAGGAATATCTAAAATTTCATTTTATGGTAATGTAGATGTTTAATTTATTCTAATAATATAAAATTAATTAAAATAATAGTGGATATTATTTTTTATCAATTTTTTATTGTTTAAAATTATTAGTTGTCATATATATTAATCATATTAGATAAATATATAATTTTTATTTAAAGAAATATAAAGAACATTAATAATTAATTTTATGATTAATTTAATAAAAAATTATATATATATATATATATATAGATGAACTAACCTATTTTCTAAAGATTTTAAAAATCATTTTGGTAATGATATATGTCAGAATGTTTTCAAATAACATATAAATGAATAATGGTATTTAAGCAAGTTTCTAAAAAAATATAAAATATAAATATAAAAATAGTTAGATTAAATATATTTAAATTCTAGGAAATCCAACCAAAAATATTTCAATTGAAATATTTGGGTTGAATTTCCCAGAATCTTATGATACCTATAATTTAAATGTAATATATATATATATATATATATATATAATTTTATATTTATATTGAGAACGTTTTGTTAGATAATTCCATTGAAAATGTTCTCAGCATGTTTAAATGGACACTGACCCGATAAACGATTCTAAATGGGTTCATTTTACATAACATGCGCATATATTGATATATATCAGCAAATTTCAGATCCTAATTAAGATCCCTAGCTAGGTTTATGTATAGTTTTGTGTATAGTATTTTTTGTAACAAGTTTGTATATAGTATTAATACAAAAACAGTTTTTTTTTTTTTTGAACACATACAAAAACAGTTAGATAATATAAATTCAAGTATATACGGGGCTGGCTAACACAGGAATACCGTACGCCCAATACAGTTGGGGTCCCCTTCCGTTTATGTTTAGCGTTGGTGTTTAGACTTTATAAAATTGCTTAAATTATTAAATGTTAATAATTTGATTTCGTTTGGAAGAAAAAAATCTTATATGAATATGCAAACGCATAACCAAACTGAAAGCAAACAAAGCCAGTTAAATTTAAATTACAAATCGGGTGGGCCTATCAGTAATAACTGGACTTAGATTTGGACAAATTATGGGCTCATAAGAATGCGATACAGTTGTTAAATTTATGAAAGAGTTAAATGTAGAGAAATTCCCTTGGATAGCCCATTTTAGTTTGTTTGTCACAAAAATAGTTTTTAAGGAAGAAAATGACCAAAATGTTTTTTTTAGAAGCTAAAAAATCATTTATATGCATTTATACCCCTAGGGTTAACTAATTTGCACTTTAGGGTTTAGAGTTAAGGGGTGGGTTTGGGGTTATGGTTTCAAATTTCAAAAAAAATTAAAAAATCAAAATTTCAAAAAAAAAAAAGTCTATTTTGGTCATTTTATTTTTTTAAGGCTATTTTTGTGACAAAAACTTAAAAATGGTTATTTAAGAGAATTGCCCTAATGTATTCGAAACTTATTAAAATGTCAAACTCCAAAGTAGAAAATTAGCTACAAAATTGCAAAGCTGATCCTTGCATGTTTCCTTTTCCATAGCTAAACTATTTGGTTAGGTGGAATTACCTTTCTTCACGTAGTTAAGAAAGATTTGTTAATGTTTCTATCTTTGAAGTTAGGGTTCTATTTTTTAAAAATAAAATAAAATACAATTAATTATTTTTTATACAGATTAATAAAAATAAATTTATATGAAAGATTCAATTGGTGTAGCTAAAATTATTCATAAGATGATTGTTACATGACCGTGAATTCTCATAGTAATAATAAATTACTGTTAAAAGCTATTAATATTATTAATGATAATATAATAATTTTATCATTTATAAAAAAAATTAATAAATTAATATTAAAACCTATTTGGTTATTAATTTCGAAATCCATAATCTAGCTACTTTTTAACAAATTTAATTTGTAGTCATCAATTTTTGTATGCTCTTGTGTTTTGGCAATGAGATGTTTTCAAATAAGTATGCTAACAAATCTCTCAAAGTCTCAGTTTACCAAAAAAAAGCTTCTGTGTCGACTTGGATACAATAATCTCAAGTTTGTGTTGTCAAATGTGATAATGCATGACAAGTTATTGAACGTCTGAGAGTTGGTCAAAGCCGAGAATGCTGGATAACATATTTAATTAATGTAGGTCCTATGTAATGATTTGTCGATCTACAAATTCAAAGCGAACTTTATTATAAAATAATGTAAGAAATCATATAATAAAGTTGTCACTGTTAATTGTAAAATAGAAAGGATCGGACCAAGTTCGTGTTCTGTAGAGTACTTAAGTATAGTATATGATCTATTGTTATTGTTTTTGTTTATTTTAGACCAAATTCAGTTAACCATTGTGGATTATGGATAAGCTATCAACCCTCGTCAACATTTTAGTCGATGTACAGTGATAGTTCAGAGTATTTACATGTGCTATGCTTTTTCACTTATTTTTATTTGTCATTAATTTCTTTTTAATATAGTCTTTTGTAATGTCGTCCAACAATCTATATTGACCGTTTGGCCCACCATTCTTTTTTTTTTTTGTTCAACCTGCCCACCATCTTTAAAACAAATAATTTTCAGTTTTGTTCTGCGTTCGCCGACGGTCAAAAACACGTGCGGAATTAGATTTTGCATAAGCTTTATAATGCTTATATGATGTTAATTGCTTTTTGAGCAAATGATAATTTGTATTTCTTTTCTCTTCTAAAGTTATAGTAACATTTTTATAGTAACATTCACTCATAAAAAATGATTTATTAAATGCATCATCCAACTCAAAAAAAATCTACTATACTCTATAGGTAATTCTTAAATTATTTAAATTTTAACATTAGTAATCAAAATTAACTTATGTTCGTTTAGAGGTGTGCATTAAGATTTTACTTTTAGGATTAATAATTGTAAAGAAATTAGTTCGTTCAAGGTTTGCATTAAGATTTTACTTATTGAAATAAAATATTATAAATAAATAAATAGTCCGATTATTAAATACTTTAGAAAGAAAATATCACTGCCGCCTCCACAACTCAGTCAAAGCCAAACGCAAGCAAACCCAAAAGTTATGACAGACAGTTCTGGTGGCCTCAACTACCAAAACAATTGTGTGGCTTAGTTATTTTCTAAAACCTTTGCAAAATATCGTTCTCAAACTCTACGTAGACTATTAAATTATACTAGAACGAAATAGAAAATATGTTATATTATATTAATTCAGAGAAGCATGCGATTTCTTCACTAAAAGAATATAAATTATTCAATTTATATATTTCCATAATTTTACTCATAAATTAATCATATGCATTCGGTTTTCAGTTCGGTTCTTTGATTCTTCGGTTCTAGAAGTTTAGGATCTGTTCAGATATTTAAAAAGTTTAATTTGATTTCAGTTTGATTATTTTAGTTTTGGGTTTATATAACAAAGTTGAGAACCGATTTATTTCCAAAAATATTTTTAGATTAAACCCATTCTAATTTTTAGATTAATTTGAATTACAAAATCAAAAATCAAAATTTTAAATTAAATATCAGATTTATAGAGTTTTCAGATAAGAATTTAAATAATTTTGATAATGTTAAATATTTTAGATAAAAAATATTTTAGAAATTTATTTATTTTCGTATTTTCGCTTATAAATAACATTTTTAAAAATTATTTATTTATTTTAAAAATAAATATAGCTAATATTTATAAATATATAAATTATATTTATTTTTAAAATAAAAATAATAATTTTTAAATTTTAAGAAATATAAATTATATTATAAAAATTTGAATACTTATTTGAGTTTTGTTTCGGTTCCAATTTTTTATTTTAAAAATAGATGATTCTCTAATATAATTGATGGGATCCACCTAAACCAAACTTTATTTTTTGGTTTAATTCGCTTCAGTTTTTTATTTTGGATAAATATGTGCAGGGTTACCACAAATAATACCTAGAATTCATAAATAAAATCGTCCTTTAACTTCCTCTATCAGAAATTAAATAATCACAACGATACCACAAGTTTCTAGAAGTTGCCAGCCAAACGCAGAGAAGTCAAGTCACGATTTTCATTAGAACACCTGACCATCTTTTTCAGTTGGTGTCTATTTAAATCAAATAACTTTTAAAATATCATTGATTAGTAGATTTAGGTCGCTCCTGCTTACACAACATATAGTAATCTCTTTGTTTTAAAATGATATATATTTTTTAAAAATTACATAGATTAACAAAACATTTTAAATCTTAATTATAAATATATAACTTTGTAATTATTTATCTTTCATAATTTAGAACCAATAAAATTTAATAAATGGAACTAGTTGTCTTAGTTTTATAATTATTTACTATTACTCTCTCTATTTCAAATTAGATGTCGTTCTGGAGTATAATTTTTGTTTCAAAATAAGTGTCGTTTTCGGTTTTCAATGCAAAATTTATTGGTAATATTCTCTATTTTTTTTTCTATTGGTTGATATATGGTTAGGTGTATTGGTAATAGTGTTTTTATTTTAAAAATATGTAAAATTAAATGTTTCCTTAATCTATGTGCATAAACCTAGAACGACAACTAATATGAAACGTAGGGAGTATTTGATAAACCATGTATTGGAAATACAAAAATATTTTTTTTCAATAAAGTTTTATAAAAAATGGATCTTTATAGACGGAGGGAGTATATTATACTTGTAGTTCACTCCTAAATGCTCATAATAATAGTCTCAAAAGCTCGTAATTCTTAAACTTTTTCCAGGTCTAAAATTAAAGTGTTTCTATATTCTTAAGAAAAAAAAAAGAAATTTCCTTAGATAATTTTTTTTAGTTTGTTTTTCACAAAAATAGTTCTTAAAAAAGAAAATGATCAAAATAGTTTTTTAGAAGCTAAATTTTTTATTTATATGCATTTATACTCCTAGGATTAATTAATTTAGATTTTAGAGTTTATAGTTAAGGGATGGGTTTGGGGATAGGGTTTCAAATTTCAAAATAATAATAATTAAATTAATTTTTTTTTTAAAGGTATTTTGATCATTTTATTTTTCTAAGGCTATTTTTGTGACAAAAACTTAAAAATTACTAGAGAATTGCCCTTCTAAATAACTAATGTGTATTATTCATTATAAACAGTACTACAAGTTAAGAATTTGTCTCACTACTTGAGGATAAATACTTTGCAGTTACAAGAAAATTTAGAGAGGTCAAGTATCACAAAAATATGTACGAGTTGGTTTCGATGTTTTCTCAATATATCAAATATCAGACTGTCACAAATAAAAATATTGGCTGGATTGCCAAAGAAAAAAAACAATAAAAATGGAAAACAAATATTGGGGCTAAACTTAGAAACATCGAAAAGCTTAAGGACCCTATAAACACAAAATTCTACAGAGAACAATCTTCACCAGGCCCCACTGTTTTCAGAAGAACCCAAAAGCTCCTCAAGATACTCTTCTCCCAAATCCTCAAACACAACCACATTATCTAACTTCACGGAGCTGTGATCAAAGTCACTATCTTTCGTCTTCCTATTGGTCATTCTCCTTCTCATCGAGTGTTTCCTCTTCAACGCCACCACCGGTGAACACCCATCCTCGTAGCTATACATAATCTCCGAAAGCGACTCTTTAACTCTCTCCGCCGGAAAATTTAGAATCGCCGAGGAGCCTCTCATCGAGAAAGCCGCTTGATCATAGGCAAGAGCCGCTTCTTCGGCGCTTTCAAACGTTCCAAGCCAAACCCTAATACCGTTTCGTGTTGAGTCTCTTATCTCCGCCGCGAACTTCCCCCATGGCCGTCGTCTTACGCCTCTGTAAGACTTCTCTGGCTTTCTTGATGTTCCGGTCTCTTCCTCTGTTTTGACCGGAACGTTTTGGTGCGTGGATTGCTCGATTAGTCCGTAGAGAAGCATTTCTTCCGAGTCGTTCTCGTTGAAGGGGAGAGAGTAGTTGTTGGAAGATGAGGAGGAGGAGGAGAAAGATTCCGGAGAATATTCCGGTGAGAAGGTGGAGAACGGTGACTGAACAAAATATGGATCCATATAGAGAAGGAGAGTGGAATATTCAAGGGGATGCTCTGTTCTTTTTTTTTCACACTAACTCTGTTTTCAGTTAGAATCGTTAGTGGCTTGGTGATGTCTATATATAGGCAGAGAAAAGTGTGCGAGTGTGTGAAAATGTCCGAATTAGACATGATTTGTTATTGTCTTAAGTAGTGCTGGATATTTAGGTTTTCGGTTCGGGTTGTTCGATTTTCGAATTATTCAGATTGAGATGTTTAGGATCCATTAAGAAACCAAACATTTTTTTGATCGGATCGAATTTATATTATTTATAAAATTTGAAATAGAACCAAATTAGAAATTGTACATGTTTAGTTTGGGTTTAAAATCAAGTAATTCGAGTTTCGGAATATTTTGGTTTATAAATTATATTATATATATAATTATAAATAAGTAATATTTTATTATATTTAAGATATTTATGTATGTGTTTGGTTTTCGGTTTGGTTTCCGTATCTAGAAAATTAAGAATTATTAGGGTTTTTGTAAATTTTGGTGTGGTTTAGATTTTATTTTTTGGTTGAGTTCCGATATTTTTGAGAGTTCCGGATAATATGCCCATCACTAGTCTTAAGTAAAGTGTTGGGGCATGTAATAAAAGGTAAAAAGAGAATTAATAATATTTTTTTTGTTACATTCAAATGAAAAACTATGTTGCTTCGTCGAAGGTTCGAACAAAGACATTTTGCATCTATCTTCTTCGCGTGTGTTGGTTGGTTAATGTGGCTTATTTCAAAAACATCCGGTAAAATTAAGACGAAACTGAGAAGATTAGTATGACCTTTGTGCAATGATGACACATAGTTTAAATCAAGAATTGATCATATAATATTTAATGTGTGTATGGTATTGTATTCTCAAAACTTCTTTCGAAATGCGGCCGTTATGACCGTTAAACAGCCAGTTATTACTTACTCTCTCCGTTCCATTAAGATGAATATTTTGGTGTTTTCACATATATTAAGAAAACACATTAATCATACATCGTTTTTAGAAATTATCAAATTTCAATGCATTTTAACCAATAGTTTTTCAATAAATTCAATTAATTTTATTGAAATTTTCAATTTTTGTATAGAAAACATAAAAAATACATATTTGTAAAACAATTTATTTTTGTAAAACATTTATCTTAGTGGAACGGAGGGAGTATTTGTTATACGCTTAGCGGTACACCTTCGCTGTAATAATAGTAAAAACAGAATCAAATCAGATGATTTTAATAAAATTTTAAGTTATTTTAATTTTATTAACTAATGATTAAATTTGTATTTATCATTACTATTTGTTAAATCCAATTATAAAGAAATGATCAAATATATATATCAATAAGAACATTTCCGACTCAATTCAATATCTACTTCTATAATATCACTTAGAAATAAATATATTTGAACCCACTTCTAGTTTTTTCTTCCAAAATAGCTATTTTATTTTATTAATTTGTGAAAGAAATAATATTCTCTTTTTCTCTAAATATAAATAATGCTATTTTAAAATACAGTAAAGTAGATCGCATATATTATAGAGTTATTCAAATTTCAAAAAAATAACAAAAAATATATTGGAAATGATCTAAGTCTGCAGATCTTGTAAAAATGTCTATTAACTTGTTAGATCTTGTAATGATCTAATGCTGCAGATCTTGTAAGGCAATTCCAAAGGAGCTTTAAACCAATATATTTGGGTTTTCAGACTATCTAAAAGTTTAGAGTTAAAATACATACTCATTATTTTTCAAAAAACATGTCACTTAATTTCTTACATAATTATAAATTATTTAGAACTCTATTTTATTTTTTTCTGTCTTTTTAGTGGACCAAAACAAAACGGATATAATATCATTTTTTTGTACAACTGCTGCTCCCTTAAGTCAATGTTCGTAAATGGCTTGAGCTGTATCTTGTGCGGTTACACTAAATGACCTTGGTTGATATATGTGGTTGTTGTTGTCTTAGTTACATGAGATTCTTATGTATATTAAGTTATTTGATTTATAACTTATATGTATATTTATAAATTAGCTTTGTAGATGGCGTCCTCGTCTTTTTTGATGGGTCGGAAGCCTCTCGTCCAAGGATTCTTGGTATATTGGACAAATTCAGAAAGGTCTTGGGTTTAAGAGTCAACCTTGAAAAAACAGAACTGTTCATTGACGGGGGCTGCTCAGTGAGATGTCAGGACCTTGCTTCTCGGCTTGATATCAAACATGGATCACTACCGGTAAGATATCTTGAAGTGCTTCTATCTTCAAGGAAAATGAAAAAAAATCAGACCTCCAGCCGCTTCTGGATAAGGTGGCAGCGAGGTTTAACTCTTAGACTGTTAAGCACCTCTCCTTTGTTGGGCGCTTTCTATCTTCATTATGCCAAATGAATGAATCAGATTATTGGAGAAGATGTGTAGTTCTTTCTTATGGCCAGTTGCTCCGGACTCGGCTAGGTTCTACTGCACATGATGAATATGTATGACAGACGGCTGGGAGCACTCCGTCTAGGAAGTTCTCTACTGCTTCTACTTGGAATGCTCTGAGTCTGATGGGGATGACGGTGTCTTGGCACAAGGAGGTGTGGTTAGAGACAGGATCCTGACTCCTGACAGACTTCGGTCTTGGGGAATGAGTGTTCTTGCGGTTTGTTTTCTCTATAACACCGGTGATGAAGGTTGACAACACCTCTGCTGATTGTCCTTTCTGCAAGGAGGTGTGGTCTTTTTCACATCTCCTCTCCACCTATCTCCTCCGTCAGGTTCTATGGATGGAGTAAGATGGTTAACAGACCATACTAGGGACAAGAATGTTGCTCTGATTTCAAAAGTTCTGTTTCAAGCTTGTATCTATTCTATTTGGAGAGAGCTGAATACTCTTTTTAATTCAAATGTGTGTCAATCTCCTCAGACTATCATTAACAATATCAAACCGATGACACATACTCAACGTGTGTTACCTCCGGTGGTTACTCTTCGTTCTACTTGGTTTGCAAGGTTTTAATCATGTTATTTCTAGGTTGCTAATTGTTAGGAAGCTAATCGTTTTTTCCTGGATGTGGAACCTAACTTAGATTGTATAAGGATTTAATACTAGTGAAAATCGGAGTTTAAAGAAAAACTTATATGTATATTTAGATATACTGTTTATACTGAAATAGGAAAAGTCTTTTGGTCTTCGGATGTAAATGAATGAGAATTTTAGGTTAAGTGTATCATTTTGTCAAATATATCATCACGTGATTCATCGAAATTTTGACACTTTTGCATCCATATTAAGTAAACATAATGAGTATCATAAATCTATCAAGTATCAAGTATACGTCCGATTCCTGTTACGAATTAGGCATGGACATTCGTTTACCAGATCAGTTCCAACCAGATCAGTTCCAACCAGATATGAATCATTTTGAATTAAAAAAACTGAATACCTTTATAAAAACTGTTAGATTTTGGTTATATGTTAGGTCCAAGCCGATCTAGATATTTAAAATTTTAAATTTTACCTAAAAACTGATACTATATCCAAAACTCTGAATCTATAATTAATATTTAATTATATCTAAAATATCAAATATTTATATATAAAATATTTTGATAATTTGTATTACTTTGATCAGGTTTCGAATATGACTCGGTGCAAACCATGACCCGCTGATCAAAATGATAAATAGTTAATATGTTATAAAGTGTAGACTCATATCCAAGCTAAACCTGTAATTTTTTGGGGTCGACTCTAGTGTAAATTTTTGGATTCAGGTAAAATGCGTTGAACTATTATAAATTAAGTTGCTATTGGTTACTTAGATAAATACTCTTTTCGTTCCAAAAAACTATTTTTAGAAAGAAATCGTTTTAATTCTTTCTTTTTAAATTTTTTTTAATGCTATGATAAATTATAAAATATAATTGTATTTATTAAATTTTAATTGATTAAAAATTGTATAAAATTGTTAACTACGAAATGATGGTTGGGAACTAAAATTTTATATTTTTTTTAATAAGTATGAAAATTCTAAAATATACATTTTTAAACAGAAAAATATGAGATATGTCTTATTTTGAAAACACGGAGCTGGATTACTTACCGGTATTGGTTTTATGAGGGATTATTTGAGCATCGGTTCAAACATCACTAATTATACAAAAATAAAGATATATATTACTAATGTGGAATTTCGCATTCCACTCATATGAATAACAAGATCGATGTGAAAAAGATCAAGCCAAAATCCAAGAAAACTGCTGGATCAAACTCAACTAGACAACTTTAATAATTTTGGCGTAGAAAATCTGATTACATTAATCAAATCATTATCCAATAATCTTAGGTGGCTATATTTTATTCATTATTTTTTCTTTCGCACTTATGGCCAAAAGCAAGGTAAAAAGAAAATGGTTGCTTGGAAGGAGTCAAGATACATGCCCCCTTGAACCCCAAACAACAAATAACTTCGAGCCATCTCATGTTTAATGGCTTTATTTGCTTTCAACGTCTTTCTCAAAAGTAAAAAAGATACTTCATGTATCATTTTTTTTTTCTTCCTTTTTTCCTAGGTTTATCTTCTTTTTATCATAGTTTAAGAAGTCGTTAAATTATAGTGCACATAAATACCAAATTGAAGTGTCAAAAATATTGGAATCACAATAGATTTAGGAAATTGAGTTATTCGAATTACAGTTTTTTTACCTCTTTATATTTTAGTAGCTATGTCAAATAATTATTTGATCTTAACAATGAGCCATATCTTTGTATAACTTTCATGTATTTTAATTTGAATAGCTCTTTAGCAAAAGAAAAAAAAAACTTGAATAGCCTTTGTAAAAAAACAAGTCACGAACTGACTTATTTGATAACCCGCACGTGTTCATATGCGATCCTTTTTGGCTTTATTATTAAAGTTTACTTCTTTCTTCTTCTATTTGCATACTTCGTATATGTACATAAACGTTGAAAA